>BQNB010109299.1:0-22781 GCA_026074375.1 Tanacetum coccineum
CACCAAGGAGTCCTTTACAAGATAACTACAAATCTCATAAGATCTTTTACAGATCTAAACATATACGTATCTTTCTATTCTTATAAGATGTACACTTAGATTACATCCATATATATCTTCTTCACATGTCTTTATCTTCATGCAATCTTCATCTAGCAGTCTTAAGTCTTCAGCAGTATTAACTTTCTCTAGCAGTACAAAATAACTCTAGCAGTACTAATATTGCACTAGCAGTACTAACTCAGTTAATACTGTTAGTTATAACAAAAGCAATATTAACCTCTTGGACTAGCAGTACTATCTTGTGAAGATTTATTCCCAACAATCCTCCCCTAAACTTGTGATTTACCTTCAAATCTTAAGTTTCTTCTGAATGAAATCTTCTAGTCTTCTTCCGCTAAGGATTCTTTCAAACACTCTTCTACCTTGGCTTGTTTGCTAAAATGAAGATTTTCCTTAAAAGCTCATCTGCCATTTCTGAATGATGATCCACTTGTAACTTATTAACTAACATCAACATTGGTAGTCCTCTTGACAATGGATAATCCTTCTCAATTAGCATGAACATATCCAATCCTGTCTTTGTTTCCACATGATGAACACCACAAGTATAATACAATCTCCATGTCAATGGATCATACATATATTTCTGAAGATCCATCAGGTCATCTGTATCAGGTTCAAATAACCTCTTTAATTCAACCAATAATTCTCTTTCATTATCATCAATGGGTTTTGTTGTATTAAACCTTTCTTTAATCAACTCCCAAAGCTTCACTAGATCATATCTGTCAAAATTCTTTAACATATCTGCAAAAGTCTGATATACCTCTGTATGATCCTCTACTCTGATGATTTTCCAAAACTTCATTGTGTCTTCAGAGTGAATTTCCCAGTCAATAAGTAGATATTTGGTTTGTAATGCTTCAACATGCATCCCTTCTTTTGGAAGTATGATCATCATTTCTTGTATCTCTTCTTGTGATGGCTCAACTAGTTCTTTATCTCAACGGCTATTTAATTAATTAAAAATTATGTTATACCTCAAACAGTACTAACGGTCACCCATCAGTACTAACTTTAGCCTAACAGTACTAACATTAAGCCCAGCCATATTAACTTCACCCAGCAGTATAAAGATATGCCTGACAGTACTAACTTAATACTGGCAGTATTAAGTTTATGTTTAGCAGTATAAACACCAATGCTGTTCCAACAAGCATTTCCATCATAAACTTAGATTCTCACAAGCTCTCTTTCTATTTTTCATCTCACAATATCTCTCATGTATTTTCCTCACTAATACTCTCTGTCTGTTTTTCATACACACATGTCTCTTTCTATTTTTAAGCTCACTGAATCTCTCATTTCTTTTGACTCACTTTATCACTCTTTCTGTTTTTATATCACAAATCTCTCTATTCTTTTGAGCTCACCAATGCAGATAGTTTTGTACAGTGTGCCATTAATTTCATTAGTTTTATACTGTCCTCCCTACTTCCAAGTGTGTTAACTCTTAAGAAAGTTGGATCATTGGACTGTTTAGATGTAGTCTCAAACCTAGTTTGAGCACCTACAACCCCAATATGGTTTCTTGGCACCTGGGACCACTACCTGAACCAATTCCCTAAGGACTTAATCCATTAAGTATTGCCATGGATTGGGTCTTAATTTATGTTACTACTGTTCTGCTCTGCTTTCAAGGTAGAAGCAGTAGTGGCAACCCTTTCCATTCTGTCACCCAACTCCTTATGGACAGCCTCATCACCAACCATTTTTAGGGAGACCACCAGACTAAGGTACCTTAGTGTCCCGACCTCTTTTGAATTTCCTATGTATTTGACACTTTTTGTCTGATGTAACAAGTCCTTCCATTCATTCTTGACTGCATATTGACATAATAGGCCTCCCTTAAAACAATGCTTTACAATCAAATTCATACTGCTTGCTTATCCTGTAAGTGTTAGTCCAAAACCAAGAAAAACACAATCCAAAGCATTTTCTTGACTAGCAGTATTAATTTTGACTAACAGTTTGAACTAGCAGTATTAAGTTTAACTAACAGTACTAGTTATACTTAGCAGTACTAATGGATACAACTAACAGTACTAATCCTTTACAAAACTTTACAAAGACATAAAGAGATTTAGACATTAAGGATTAAGCATTCCAATACTTGAGACCAAGTACTGAAATCTTCCAGTATCAAAAACTTTTGTAAGAAGATCTGCGACATTATGTTTCGTATCAATTTTAACCATTTGAATTAACCTTTTCGCATTGCAATCTCTTATAAAATAATGCCTAATCTCAATATGTTTTGTTTTAGAATGTTGAACAGGATTTTCAATAATGCAAATAGTATAGTTATTATCAATGTGAATTATAGTATTCATGAAATTATACCCATAATCCAGCAATTGGTTTTGAATTCAAAGTACTTGTCCACATCAACTAGAAACAGCCATACATTCAGCTTCAGTTGTAGAGGTGGCAACCACAATTTGCTTCTTGCATTGCCAAGATATTAACCTGTTTCCCAAAAACTGACAACCTCTAGTTGTTGACTTCCTATCTTGAGTTGCTCTAGCATAGTCACTATCAGTATAATCAACTAGCTCAAATGGAGAATTTCTAGAATACCAAAGGCCTAATGTTGGTTTGCCTTTCGAATAACTAAAAATTCTTAGAGAGGCTTCAGTAATAGTCTTTACTTGTCCATCAATTGTAGCAGTTAGTTCTACCTCTCCATTAGCACTTGTTCTAGCAGTAGTTGTTCTCCAAAATTGCTTAATAAAGGAAACGTATATTGTTGGATTCTCTGTGAGGGTATACCGAATGTGACTAGCATTCAGAAAATCAATGATCTGATGAAACCCTTCACTGCCTTCTGACTTCTGTAAATAGGCCACCATATTGTGCTTGTTACAAAATTCCAAATTATCCATGTGATTGTTGAAAGAGTGAGTAAACTTCTGGGATGTGATCGTGGATGAGAATATGAGATTTTGGTAAAGTGAATTGAGATTTTTTGTAGAGAGAGCTTAGGGTTTTGATTTGACCGACTTAATAAGATTGAATCTTTATAAGGAAGAAATTATATAAGAGAAAGAAATATCATGAATTTTCCAAATCATAGACCCCTATAAGCAAGTTGTTGGCGGAAATATCTCAACGGCTATTTAATTAATTAAAAATTATGTTATACCTCAAACAGTACTAACGGTCACCCACCAGTACTAATTTTAGCCTAACAGTATTAACTTTGCGCCCAGCCGTATTAACTTCACCCAGCAGTATAAAGATATGCCTGGCAGTACTAACTTAGTACTAGCAGTATTAAGTTTATGCCTAGCATATAAAACACCAAAGCGAACCAACAAGCATTTCCATCATAAACTTATATTCTTACAAACTCTCTTTCTATTTTTCATCTCACAATATCTCTCATTTCTTTTTCTTACTAAAACTCTCTGTCTGTTTTTCATACACACATCTCTCTTTCTATTTTTAAGCTCACTGTATCTTTCATTTCTTTTGACTCACCATATCACTCTGTCTGTTTTTATGCAACATAGTTGACAGTTATACAAAGTTCCATCAATTCTAATAGTTTTAGACTATCCTCCCCACTTCCAAGTGTGTAACCTCTTGAGAGAAGTGGTTCATTGGACTATTAGATGTAGTCCCCTCAACCTAGTTTAGAGCACCTACAACCCCAATATGGTTTATTGGCTCCTGGGACCACTACCTGAACCAATTCCCTAAGGACTTAACTCATTAAGTGCTGCTATGGACTGGGTCTTAATTTATGTTACCTCTATCCTGCTCTGCTTCTAAGTTAGAAGCAGTAGTGGCAGCTTTTTCCATTCTGTCACCCAACTCCTTATGGACAGCCTCATCACCAACCTTTTTCAGGGGGACCACCAGACTGAGGTACCTTAGTGTCCTGACCTCATTTGATTTTCCTATGTGTTTGATACTTTTGTCTGATGTAAGATGTCCTTTCATGCATTCTTTACTGCATACAAACATCATTATCCTCCCCTCAAACAATTCTTCAGTCAATCAATATGCGTAACCCGCAAATGTTAGTCCAGAACCAAGAAAAACACAATCCAAAGCATTTTCTTGACTACCAGTATTAATTATACTACAGTTATTAACTAAGAGTATTAATTTTGACTAACAGTTTTAACTAGCAGAATTAAGTATAACTGACAATACAAGTTATACTTAGCAGTACTAGTGGATACAACTAATAGTACTAATCCTTTACAAAACTTTACAAAGACACAAAGAGATTTAGACATTAAGGATTAAGCATTCTAATACTTGAGACCAAGTACTGAAACCTTCCAGCATCAAAACCTTTTGTAAGAAGATTTG
Organism: Tanacetum coccineum; assembly: GCA_026074375.1. Lineage (NCBI taxonomy): Eukaryota > Viridiplantae > Streptophyta > Magnoliopsida > Asterales > Asteraceae > Tanacetum > Tanacetum coccineum. The sequence continues at coordinate 4,390 of BQNB010109299.1, forward strand.
CAATATTGTGTTCAGTATCAATTTTAACCATTTGAATTAATTTTTTAGCATTGCAATCTCTTATAAAATGATGCCTAATCTCTATATGTTTTGTTTTAGAATGTTGAACATGATTTTCAATAATGCGGATAGTACTGGTATTGTCAATATGAATTATAGTATTCCTGAAATTATACTCGTAATCCAGCAATTGATTTTGAATCCAGAGTACTTATCCATAGCAACTAGCAGTAGCCACATATTCATCTTTAGTTGTAGAGGTGTCAACTATAGTTTGTTTCTTGCACTTCTATGATATCAATCTGTTTCCCAAAAACTGGCAACCTCTAGTTATATACTTCCTATCTTGAGTTGCTCTAGCATAGTTACTATCAGTATAAGCAACTAGTTTAAATGAAGAATCTCTAGAATACCAAAGGCCTAAAGTTAGTTTTCCTTTTAGATATCTAAAAATTCTCTTAACAGCTAAGAGATGTTATGTCTTTGGAGTAACTTGGAATCTGGCACATGCACATACTGCAAACATGATATATGGTCTAGATGTTGTAAGATACATTAAGGACCCAGTCATAGATCTATAGAGATATACATCAACATCATTAGCATCTCCATCTTTGACTAAAGGCTTTTCCATATCAACTGGAGTAGAAGCAGACTTCACATCAGTGTAGTTAAATTTCTTCAAAATCTCATCTACATATTTATCTATTATCCTGCTGAATAAATATCCAGACTACCATCTGTCTAAAACCTGTAATCCTAAGAAGAATGTAAGTTCTCCCATAGAACTCATCTGAAACTTATCCTTTATAAGCTTCTCAAATGCAATACATAGCTCCTTGTTTGTAGAGCTAAAGATAATGTCATCAACATAAACATGTACAAGCAAAGCAAAATACAATCGCCTTTTTTTTTTTTTTTTTTTATTTTTATTTTTTTGGTTACTTCTTTCTTGATAAATAATGTCTAATATATCTTCCCTCTTTTAAACCCATTGCCCAACAGATAGTTAGCCAAGGTTTCATACCATGCTCCTGGTGCTTGATGCAACCCATAAAGTACCTTAACCACCTTGTAAACTTTGTCTGGATGGTCAGGATCTTTAAATCCTGGTGGTTGAGTAACATAAAACCACTTCCCTCAATGGGTCTATAAAAGTAATCACTCTCACATCCCATTTGAAAACCAGAAAACCCTATAAAAGAAGCATAAGGCTAAAACAATCTTAATGCCTCAATTCTTCCACAGTAATCAAAAACTTCTTCATAATCTATGCCATCATCTTGCCTACCATAGTGCAAACCAACCTTGCTTTATTCCTAATTACAATCCCTTTTTCATCTTTCTTATTTCTAAAGACCCATTTTGTTCCAATGGCCCTCTTCCCATTAGGCAAATCCACAAGTTTCCAAACCTGTTGGAGTTTGAATTGCAGAAGTTCTTCCTACATTGCTTCCACCCAAGATGAGATAGAGCTTTAGCAATACTTGTGGGTTAAATCTGGGATAAGAAACAAGTATACAAACAAGTATTCAGGGTATCATGTATTTTCTCTTTATAAACAACACTGAGAAACCCTTGTTCAGAAGTAGGTTTTGTCATTCTTCTTGTCTGAACAAATGACTTCACATCACCAATTACATTTTTAATTGGGTGATCTTTATGAATTCTTGTATTGGGAGAGGTTGAAACTGTATAGGAATTAAGGATGTTCCCCAAATCAACTCCTGGTTCATCTTCATTACTGAAGAACTCAACATGAGTGGCTTTAAGTGTATGACTAGCTCCCACTGTGAACATGTATTTAGGGCTATCTGGATCAGATGAACTAGCAGTATTAACTGATGGTCAACTGAAATAGAGTGTTTAAACAACCGTATTAACTCAGTACTATCATAATTAACATGTTGTCTAGCAGTATTAACATCCTTAGGACTTGCTATATCCCCCTCTTCAAAAACTTATCTTTTTCATCATTCCACATTATCTAGACCATCTTCAACAAACCCTTGCTTTTTTGATCCATCAGAGCAATTTTGGTTCACCATTAATCCAACATCCTATGAAAAGGTGACACAAAGTATGAAAACATCTTACCAAATTGGCATCACAAAAATGCAATCTTTATTGATTTCTTCTTTTGTGTGTAGATTGTAACCTGCATTAAGTTCTCCTGTTTACTTGTAGATTCAAGTGATTGTACCTGCGCTACAGGGAATCATAATTCATAGATTGGGTGAAGAAATCAAAATCAAACAACATACTTTGGACCATTCCCTTCTATCATAGTCTTATTCTCTAAAAATTCCAATATGCAAAGTTTTTCCCTTGCTACCCTCGTGTGTTCTAGTGATTTGTATCTCCCCTTAAAAGCTTTACTAACTCAAGGAATATCCAACAACTTAAACCTTCATTCTACTTTTTGCCATCTAAACTTACCCTAAATTTGTCTAAAGAATTAAGAATGTGTAACATGACATCCAAATTTAGTCTTATAAAGCTTAGAGCTTGGTTTATCACAGAACTCTCGTAAAAATTCATAAGGGGTGGTATCTTGGGTTAAAGAGGCCTTGACACACACCTACATGTTACCTATCCTGCGTACATAGCCAGTAAGAGTAACTAAAAGCATATCCAAACCACCTAGCCCACCACACAACACCTGCGTGGCTACGCGCGTAAATTCCATCAGACCCTCCGCTCTAACATCTGTCTCTAGCACAGCCCCCTACCCCCTCTCAAGCAGCTCCATATCACCACCCCCCCTCCTTAGCCCAGACCCATCCCCTGTTGCTAAGAAGTTCTCCTAGCTATAATGTATTCCCTTTTAATACCTTTTTCTCTACAAAAACCATCCATAACTTTATTCTTAAATTCTGTTCCATTATCACTTCAGATTATTTTCACTTTCTTATCTACTAGGTTTTCTATTTCATCTTTCTTTGATAAAGTTCTTGAGAAATCACACTATTTCATCCTTAGTTTTTAAAAAGAAACCTAAGTATACCACTATAATCAATCCTAGTTGACTATAACCTTAAAGCAATACTAGCTTATGACATTAAACTACCATATAAGGTTGGACCAACAGGATCCATATGAAGCATAAACAAAGGCTTAGTAATTGGATTCCAGAAACTTTGGACTTACAAGAAGCTCTGTGTTGCTTCCCATCAGAATAAGCAACACAGGATTTGGTCCATTATTCAAACGTTTTATAGGCAATCCTCTTACAAGATTATCCTTAACAAGCTTGTTTATGTTCTTAAATTAATATGACCAAGTCCTCCAATGCCAGTAGCATTGATTCATCTGAGATGTAGGCCTTTGTAACAAGACAATTAAAACTCTCTTATTAGGAAACTAATGTTCTTCAGTATCAAAACGGAACAATATTGTCCCCTTTCTTAGAATTGTTAAGAAGCATCTGACATCATTTAATCAGGCAACTTAAAATTACGAGATAGAGAGCAATACATTTCAGTGTCAAGTAGAAAAGGTACAAGTTCTTTATTAGTCACCATCCTGAGACAACTAAAAAGGTTGAATTTTAAATCATTTGACAAAGAGTAGACATTCTTCAAAATCAAGGCAATCAAGTTCTTTAAAGTGATTCCCTTTACAATAAAATCTACCACCATTTGATCCTCCCCCAAACGTAACGCCAACCTCATCAAAATCCTTATAATACCTGAGAGATTTAAAGCTATGTTCCTAGTCAATCGAGCCTTGAGCATTGTTCCACTGTCAATAATACTATGTTATCATCATGTTATGAGCATGCCCTGCACAATAAAAAATAAGGAAATAAAGTTTTCCTTAGGGACCCCTGATAAAGTGAAAATACACATATCCGTTTATACCTAAAATATCCCAATTAAACCCAAAACATTCATAAAATGGGCAAAAATATACATGTTTTTTGCGTGTTCTGATGAGTTTCAGGATCGGATATATAAAAAAATCACAAGAAAACCCGCCAAAAAACAGATAAACCTACAAACCGAGACAACAACGCCCTGAAGGACAGCTCGCAGCCCGTCCGCCAAGAGTCCGCCCGCAAGACCCCCAAAGTCACCAAACCCACGTCAAACAACCAACCCACGTGCATCCAACCACACAGACCGACCCACAACCCCCAGCTATAAGACATAAAACGTCAAAAATTGTTTCTCCTCTCAAATCAGAGCCGCGAGCGCAGTTTTTCAAAAAGTTTCTTACCAATATGTTGTCCCCTACACTCTTACTTTCTGGTAGAAACCCTATTAAAAACCCTAAAAAAACTCATAATAAAATTACCAGCGGAAAACCAAAAACCAAGTCCAAGCACCACAAACAAAAAAGCACTCACTTTGCCTTTTATAAAAAACCGAACAGGAGACTAATAAAGAATTTCCATTTTTATTAAAAACTTGTTCTCATAACGTTAACAATAACTTTTATAATATACCGAAAAGAAAGGGACTGAAATTGCCATTACCCTAAAGTTTTAAAAATTGATTACTGGTTTTCCAGTTATAATAAGGGCGCCAAGGGTGTGTTACTAATTCATCATCTTTTCCTCCCAAAAGTTAACCCATGTGAATGGTCAAGACTGATAGGGCAAATGCAAGAATTGAAAGGGCGACGGGGGAAACAATTCAAAAGTAAAGGGGCTTGACATCATTACATGCAATTGGGTGCAGGGAGTTTTAATTTAAGTCATATCAAAGGCTCCATAAAAGAGTTTCACTTCTAAGCAATCAGAGAGCCACGAGGAATGTAAAAGAGAGCCAAAAGAAGAGGTTTTTATTTCTTAAAGGCATCACCCCACTACTACCACACGCACAACCTCCCCCCCGTCACCATCAAAACAGAGCGAACTGACCAGCCACTTGAAGTATCACTCTAACCCCCCCCGAGGTCCCTATGGCGTCTGAGCACATTCTTAACTCTCACAGGCGCCCCTCTTACCAGATTGAAAGATCCTTAAAACTGATTCGCGAGCCCCACATCGATTCGTACACGACTTTCTCGGCGCGATACTACAAATCCGGCAGACCACTAAGCTAAGCCCAACCGCAAGCGTTCCTAGACACCCACGTTACCTCCTTCACCAAGCACGACCCCCTATATATTGCACATCATCCTATCCCCACACCCACCACCACCATCCACATCAACTTCAGATCCTCCTCTTTTCTACCTCATTAATTTACTCTTACCGTTATTTTTTAAGCCTTACAAAATAGTCCCTTCAAGCTCTCTCAACTCTATTTCCAAAGAGCGCCTACATACCCCTTCTTCGTCCTAACACAACCTTCCTCCTCCCCTTTTCAACAAACAGCGACCCCTAATGCTACACGCAAACAATAGCTTCATTAATATAAATTTCCAGTTACAATGTGTGTCATTGGAAGCCTCTTTTTTAATTTCACTTATAATTTCTTCCATTTTATCCTCTCAAAGTTAAGCTAACAGTTACTCTTATAACTCCCTATAGCTCTATAGTAAAGTCTTTAAGCTGACTATTGTGCTTAAACAAATCTTAATTACACCTAACCTTCTAAAAATAAGAAGTAATAAACTTGTACTTATTGGATATAAGCTAAATTGGAAGGAGGAGCCAGTAACTGAAGGGCTCTTCATGGGACTTAATTGGACTTATCAATGATAAGTCAGAGCTAGTAGATAAGCTCTATGAGTTCCATTAATGTTGCCATTGTTATGCTATGGCTCACAGTAAGTTTTTCTTATTTACTATTCTGTTTTCATTTATAGTTCAAAAATTTGCTTAAGTTGCTCATCTGCTTATTAATTGTGACCTATTGATTTCTCTGTTTTGCTTTACTAGTTGCGTATGTCACTATTGAAATCTAGCTTATTTTATTGTAATATTTGAATTATCTGTTTTAGCCTAATATAGTTTAGATTTTGTCATAGCTTAATTTCTCTTAAAAATCTATAAAAAAATATAGTAGTGAGCATAGTCTTTAAATCTTAGCTCTAGCTTAAATAGGTTATTAATGTGTGTTTATTAAGTTTGTTTTAAGCCTACAGAATATCATAGTATCTAAGTTTTAGAGTTAGCTAGTTTTCATAATTAAAGGTTTAAACAATTCCTGTTCTTACAATAAGGATAGTGTTATGGATTTTAGTGTTTGTTTTATCCTAAAAATAGTCAAAGATACAATTTGGTAAAAATTGTCTTTAAAACGACTGTAGTTTTTCTTTAGTAATCAAGTTTTTTTTAAAAAAGGGTTTTAAAGTTTAGTTCAAGCTTTTTAAGGCATGTATGAGCCTTAATTCCTAAACACTTCATCAACATTCACAGGTACCTTTTCCCTCACCTTAATTTGTTTTTTGAAAAATTGAAATAAGCTACATTAAGGCTTAGGTATTAGTACTTGATTGTGTATTATCCATACTTCATGTAGAAGTGTCTAAGTGCAGTATACCCTCTCTAGATTACCTGCACAAATGTTACTTGCCTTCTGTCATTTTAGATCACTAGCATGAGTAACAATAGTACCAACTTGATATAGTGCACCTCATGGTTTTCATTTTAGTTGAGGAAAATATCACCCAAGTCTCTCTTTAAAGGAATTTTTCTAACAATTCTATTCAAAGCGGGGTTTAAATAATTATATATTAGAGCATCAACTTAATATAGATTTAATGTTTTTAACAAAGTTTATCCAATATCATAGCTTTAAAACTCTTAGGAGTGTGATCACTCTTTGCGATCTGCTTCACCACACAACGCTGACTCAACAACAACCACAACACAAGATCCCCACTCATAAGTCTCAGTAAGAGGCCCCAAGTGATTTATTATTTGTTTATATATAAGTGCTTTCTATATTATATTGTTATAATTATTCGGAAAAACCAAGGATAAGCCAAAGTTTTCCCATTAAGGGCTTATTTAGTTAGCTTTATCTTCAAAATTGTATAGGGAATATGGAAAGGTGCTTATATAAGCCTTTATGAGCTTTACTTTTTTTTTTTTGAAATCGTCTATTGAGTCATAATCTGAGTTTAAGCTGCTTTAACTAAATCATCAATTTCAGTCTTGTCTTTTCAGTGTCCCAGGCACAAATCTCTTTTTCATATTTAGCTTTAGCACATCATAAGCTTGCTAGAACTTCTTTAGTTTTTGGATTTAGCCTTATGACTTGAAGCTTGTGCAACATGATTCTTCATAAGCTATTAGAGAGCTTATCTTTGGCTTTCAGCTTATCTTGTTTTTACAAAAAGTGTTTAAAAAAGTGCTCTCTTTCAGTTCTAGTAGTTAGTTTTTGTTAAAAAAATAAAAAATAAAAAATGGCAAAAAAAGTGCTAAGCACCCCCTCGTACCCTGAGACCCTGTCACTACTTCACCAACACCAATATGCCTTATACACAACTTGTGTCTTCAGTAGCTCATTTCACTCAAGTCTTACTACCATTATAATAGTTACCCTTATTTTAATTTCCATTTTTCCCTTTTAGTTAAGGCCGTAGCTTAACTACGGGCTTATTGAGCTTATTTGTTAAGCTTCACCTGCTTTCTATATTTCCATTAATCCTATTGGTTGCAATTTATTTACATTTTCCTGAAAAAAAAAATATTTTCTTGCAAATTTTTTTTCTTTTTCCCCTTTTATTTTAATAATTTCCCAAAATTATTTCGTAGGTAAAAATTTTAGAAAATAGATAAAAAATAGAAAAAAGTTTCAGAAAATTACAAAAAAATACTTTTTAGTTTTATAAAAAATAGCTTTAGGTAGTTTTACAATTAAGAAAATATCATTTTTTTTTAACCCTTTTTTATTTTTAGATTTTTAATTTTCTATTTTTGAGCGTTTTATTTTAACTTTAAAAATAGGATTTTAATTTTAAATAATATATAATAAAAAATAATATATTCCTTGAGTTTTATGTTATTAGACCTTTTCTACTATGTTTAAAAAAAATTTCCTTTCTCCCCTTTTCTCCATTTTATTAGGACTTAATTTTGCTATTTTCTTCTAGGATTTTTATATAGAATAAAATAGTTTTTTATAATTCATATAAATTCAAAAATTATAAATCAAAAAAAAAAAAAAAATGTTTTTCGTTTTGCTTAAAATTTTCTTTTGCCTTAATATAGGTTTAGAAATTTAGTTTGAATTTTTTAGGATTTTAAAATTTAGTTGTACTCTGCTTATTTGGTCGCAATTATTTAGTAACCCGTTAATTGTATAAGTGTTTAATTGTTTTTAATTTGCTTGTTTTTTAATTGTGCTTTTATAATTAGTAGTTATATGAATACCCAATCAAATCTTCGAACCCATTCTAATCAATTATTCCTATATCAAGCGAGTTTCATTTCCCTCAAACCGGAATGGAAAAAACGACCCGGGAATATCAAACTTTCCGGAAAACTACGTAAATATATATAATATATATATTACATTTAGAGTGAGCTTCGGCTTTAAAGAGACTATAGGAAAGTATCTTATTGCTTCTTTTGTATTATAATGTATATTGTATATTGAATAATCAGGTAAGAAAAGCCCAGCATACTACTGACTAGGATCTGCCTCGTGCATATAAAGTAGTATAGTGTTTCTACCATCAAGGAGATTGATGCACTAATCAAGTTTGGTAAGGTCTCAAAACCTAACATGCTTAAGGTCTTAACATAAGCATTGCCTGATGAAACCTAACAGAGCAATTTGACCCTGATTAAACCTAACAAGCATTAAACATCTGTTGAATGAGGCCTAGCAGTAAGTAACTACTTTTGGGCCTAGCCGTGTTTAAACTACTTTTTTTTTTTTGCCTTCAGTATTATTGTTTTGGGTAAAACCTTTATTGTTAGATAATACAATTTTGATTGATGAAGGGCCGTTCTAATACAATTATTGTGCTAATTTTTGAAAAACGTGAATTGATTAGCACTAAAAACTGTAGATTTTTGGGTATGAGCAGTATTAATCTGTCCTGCAGTATTAATTGTGTTTGTGGGACCATTTTAGCTAATTAAAACTGCTCTTGATAACATGTTCCTTTGAGCATAATGAAATGTCGTTGTTGGTAGTTTATAGTTGTAGTTCACCTTGTTATAAATTATTTACCCTTCTAACCATCTCTTTCCCCTTTTGTGATGGTGAGCTTTTATCAATGAGCTCTGCACAATGAATCAAAACACCCATTAACTGAGAAGCAAGCTTTGTTAATAACCATCGTACAAAAATCACTTTTACCTATTGATTGATCTTATCTGTCCATTTTGATTTTTTTCCCGAGTTTCTTTGATTCCCTCAAGGCCATTGTGGAACTAAATCACATCTCAGCATACCTACCTGACTTTTTAACTGTTTTTTTTATGATTTTTTATGGTTTGTACGAATCTATATATTTTATTCAAGAAAAATATTTTCCCATATCAATATTAAATTGAGACGTCAACGAAGCTACTTTGTGTCATCTAATACTACTTTGTTTTTTTAAACCAAAGACTAATTTAAATTTTCCTTAGAAGCATCTTATTTTTTATCACAAACAATGTTAGAACTCTTGCTTTACTCACACTCATAACCATAACATTTAATCAGAGGTCTTTGAATTCTATCAAGACCAGAATAAGATAAATCAAGCTTTTTAGGTCGATTATAGATTAAAGGATGAGGTGGAGGAACATCATTATACCCTAAACCCTTTTTACTTTTGTCAGTTTATCTGTACTCCTACAACTTGTCCTAGTTGTCCTTTAAGGCTTTAATCAAATTTTTCAAACTTCCTTACACACCACTCTCACATGCGTCCCCCCTCCATATCTTTCCCTGCGCACTTCTCACCCACCTCTCTTTCCTTAAACTCAACTTTTAAGTACATTTTATTTTCATAATCTTAGAGCAAAGTCTAACGTTTCCCTTTTATTAACTGCCCATACTTCTTCTTATCTAAAAAAGAAACCTATTTCTTTTGTATATTGTTTGAGTAAGATTTGTTCTTTCTTTACAGTTTGGCTACAATAAACCTCTTTTATATAGTAGTTGCTGTAAATTCATTTGATTAACAGCTTAAATCAAATTAATACACCAATCCGATCACCCCACAATGTTCTCCCTTAAAGAGTACAGTTTCAAAATTCTTTTCTAAACAAGTTTTAGAGAGCAAAGTTATAAACCCATACTGCTACTCACCCCCCACAGAATCTGCCAAAATGCCAATTAGAGTGCCAGTTTTGTCTGAAACACCCGTTCTTATCTGCCATTTTTCATTTTTACTCTAGGTCAAAACCTTAACACCTTATCTATAGACAACATTGCCTTTGAAGATGATGTCGTTATTGTTTTCCTATTCTTCCTTAGTGTTGAGTACTCTGATTTCGTGAACTGACCCCGTCGCAAATTCCATATTATGAGTGCCTAATACATACAATACAAATCCCTGACAAAGTGTCCCGCATCATTGTAGACAACATAAAAACTATAACAACACTAACCTTGGATTTATCATACCACAGCTAATAGTCATTAGCAATTAATACCACAAATCTTTCTCTTGCCTGTCCTTTTTGAAAGTACCCCCCTCTGCCCATTATACTTAGTAGATGATAGCTGCCAACTCTATTCAAATCCAATTAGCTTTACCCCCCCTATAGAAATCCTCTTCATTCATTTGCTCTAATTCCTGTTGTAGGAGATTGATACCATTGGGATTCTCAACACATGAAAGCAAACACCATCATTTATCTTGAAGCTTAGCAGTAGTACTAACTCTCAACCCGGACTAGCATTGTTAACATCTTAGGGCTACACAAACTAACATTCATAGTAGGTTTAGTCAGTAATAACTATCATTAGTACTGCTATTGCTTGGATCAGTCGATAAAGGCACCAACCCAAGCCTTTTGAAGGACACCACACTTGCAACAAACTAATTCCTCTTTATTACACACATATTGTTCAACAATTTTAAAGTTAGTTGTACAAAATCATCGATGCTCATCTGTTTCAATTCACAAGCCATATTCATCCAACTCACAACATGAGTATCCTCCCTCCACTCAGGAGCAAAACTTGTCAAAAAATTTGAATTTAAGGAAGAAGTCTTCTTTAGAGTATGACCACACACCCTCATACCACCCCCCAACAAATTGTGCAAGCTACGTAAACAATCCTTCTAGAGCCTTTAAAGATAAGAATGATCAAGAGACCTCTGGTGCTTGAATGCACTAAAATATTTCATATTGGTTGCTTCAAAAGTGTCTTCTATGTTTTCTTAGTGGCTTCAATTTACCGTCCAAAAACGTGTTTTCAAATAGCAGCAAACATTGTTTTCAACAAAAAGCTTCATGTACAGACTGAAATTCCAGCCACCCTCTGCATAAAGTTCAATTGGGAAACGTAATAAAGGACATGGTAGGGTATATCAAGGCTTCCCCACAGTAGCCATTACACAAATCACATTCATCTTTTGGATCTTATAGTATGGGAATAAAATCTTCATAAACAACGAGGGTTTAGGTATGGGAGGCTAGCGGTATAAGTTCCTGCAACAAGATTATAATCATGACAAAGTATTTACTGAAGTTTAGAGTACTGCTAATTTGGCACAATTATTTAGTTCGGCTTTGCAGCAGTGGGGTGAGCTAGCCTGATTGTGTTAGTTGTGTACTGTCTGATCGGCAGATTAATAATGCTAAAGAAATGTACGAAAGAAATTGCCCAAGATAAGATAAGAGCTTAACTTTAGCGACCAGAATCTCCCACACGACTTAAGCACAGAACCCCTCACAATCTTAATCCACAAGCGCCCACCCATCACGATTGATTAATATAGATATATTATTCAATAAATTTTATATAGTTTTATCCTTATCAGTACATAACACTGCGTCTTCGCTCACAGCACTCACCCGCCTATCCCTTATGTCTTATATAAAATCTGTAGGCACTAGGATGGGAGCATTAGTAGATAAAACATGTTTCATCACGCCTTCCTGATTTTAAAAAGCTATTTACCCCCCCCAAAAGGTAGTAAACTAAAACTATGAAGAGACTCTTCTTCGTATTAAGTGACTAATAATAAAGGAGCATTTGGTTTATTATCTTTGTTCATTACACAAATTACCTGATTTATTCATAAATATCCTTCTATAAATTAATCTTCTAATCTTCAGCCCAAGTAATACCTTTACTTTCTGGCATTCCTCTGACTTGACACTAATCGGAAGGTATTGATGTACACTTTCTTGTTAAGACTTTAGCAGTATTAACTCTCTCTGGAAGTACAAACTAACACTTGCAGTATAAATTTGAGCTAGCAGTACTAACTCAAATATAATACTGTTAGATAAATAATCAAAGCAGTACTAACTCTTCTTGTATTGAAATTATTTTTATTGCGTCTTACAACAAAGCCCAACAAGAATTGAATGAGATGTGAAGGCCTAGAAGCTTGGCCCCCTACTTCCTGGCTCTGTAATCTCTAATTGAACATCTAAATTACTTTTCAGTCGAACAATGATCTAAAATACAATTGTTTCTGCAATCAAGAAAACACGATTTTAAGTAGGTAATGAAGAGCCACTATAAAATACAGAAGACAACTTTGAAGCACACAATTATTGAAAATTCTAGTGCAACAAAGCAATAGATGTCTACTCGTACATCAAAACTTTTAAACAAGACAACAAAAGATTAGTTAGTAGTCTGAATTTTGGGTGTGTCATCTCCTCAAAGAAAGACATAATATTTAAAATTTTTGACACTGAGAGCCACCCTGAGTGGAATACTCATTGTTTGTAGTCTGGTTAATAAGGCTAGAAATTCTGCAAACAATATAGCATCGGATGATTATACAACAACTTAAAAATTATGAAACCAATTTTTTGTATAAAAATATCTTGTTGGTTGCAAGTAGTGGTGCTCAAAACTTCGGAGCCTTATGTACTGCTCCATAGCACTAGCAGACTAAATAATAACTGCTAAAAAATAACGCTGCATATGAAGTTAAGTACGTGTTAGCCTCTACAAAAATTTGTATCAACACTGGTCAAGTCCTACAAGTTAGTACGTTTCCTTTGCTTAATCTTCAGTGATACTGCAATGTAATGCTTTCAAGGTTGAGAATCAAAATTGGTTCTTAATCCTCTCTACAGACTAGGGACTTAGAGCAAATTCATGAAGATTTACCCCACACCCTAGAAGCAAATTCCGGACTTATTGAAGTGGCAACTCTCTCTGCTAATTATGAGAGGGCAAAAGGTTAATTATTACAAGAGACAGGCAAGGTAAAATATTGTCATTAATTGCTAAAGATACTTTCTGGGTTATATAAAATCTATCTCCCCAGGTACTAGTGATACAAACAGTCACAAAGATGGGAGACACACTTTGCCAGGAGTGTAGCGCATCAAGTAGACAAGGAGGGTCAGTTTAAGAAAATCAAGACAACTACTAGAAGCATTGGAAAACCATGAAGACACATCTTCAAATGCAATGTTGGCTTATATGTTTATGAGTGAAATTTCGGTTTTTTACAGGAGAGTGACATGGCGATGAAGAACAGTTTCAACAAAACATGGCTCTAAATTGCGTTTTCAGACTTCAGAGTATTATGACAATGATAAAACTTGCACCTAAAAAACTTGCTGAAAACACCTAAACTTCCTTAAAAACATGTGATGATTTAATTGTTAAGTCTCAATACAAACGTAATTTTACCAACATCTACTTTATAAAATAGGGTTTAGATCAAACTGATAGAAGAACAGACTTATTCTTAAACATAATAGAAAGAATGAGTTACTTTTTAGTGAATAAGTTTTTGCAGTTCTTCACAATGAGACAAGTAGCTGCAAAGATTCTAACGATGAATAAAATGTGCTTATAAAGTGATTGAAATAAGTTAAGCAATAATAAGAGGGTAATTGAATTTAAAATATGAGAATATGACAAAAAGCTTCATAATAGACCTAGACAATGCTCTCGTTAGGCACGCGACAGTCAGACTCACACACTAACCAAAATGAAAAAGGTTTAGGTGTATAAATGTTGTTTTCACTCCCACCCTCATCCTTTATCTATAATCGGACCTAAAAAGCTTGAATTGTCTTATTTCTGGGTCTTGATGAATTCACAGACACTGAATTCTAAAGTTATGGTTCTAGGAGGAGTAAGCAAAGTCCTAAACATTGTTTGTTGATAAAAAATCAAATGATTCTAAGGAAAAATTATTATGCTCTTTGGTAAAAGAACACGTACCAGAAGACACAAAACTTTGTTGCGGTCTTCCCCACTTAATGTTGATAAAGAACTTTTTTCTTGCAATAAAAAGAAAGAGTTTGGTCAAACCTAAAAATCAAAAAAAACCAATTAAAAATTCATTATGTATGCAGAGAGAGTATAGATCACAAAGTCCTAAGGAGAATCAAAAAATAGGAATAATCTTAAATCCCAATAGCAAGGTATGATTTTGTTGATGTTAAATAAAGCATGGTTTTGTTTTTGGAGTTTTAAATCAACGAGTAGCTCATGTGTAAATACCGTCAAAGGAAAGGATGGTATAAGGGATAATTAATGAACAGGTGAACTAAAACTATACTACCAATATGACTTACCTCTAAAGCACAAAGGAACAAGGTTCCCAAGAGCAAATATTAATGAAAACTGTGGTCCCCTTAAAACCAAATAATACTGCCCAGGTAGTTAACAATTAATACTGCTCATCCTAAATCTACAGTTTTTAGTGCTACACCAATGTCACATTTTTCAAAAATAGCACAATCAACTGTAAAAAGACCCTTTTAATCAAAAACAGTATTATATAACAAAAAGGTTTACCCACAAAGTTAATACTGCCAAGGTACAAGCAATTAATACTGCTAGGCCAAAAATAGTTAAAACTGTTAGTCCAAATTCTACAGTTGTTAATGCTGTTAGGGTAAATCCGGAAAATGCTGTAAAGACCTCAGCATGTTGGGTTTGGAGACATACCAAACCTGATAGTGCATCAATCACTTTGAAGAAACATAATTATATTGATGTCATGAGGCATATCCAAGTCAGTAATGCTTGTGTCCCCAAAGGAAACTAATTTTCTTTTTTATGTGCAGGGCAAGCCACTAATGGATGATAAAGGATTTGTTGACAGTGGATGCTCAAGGCACATGACTAGGAACATAGCTTATCTATTAGATTTCAAGGAATTTGATGAAGGTTATGTTACATTTAGGGGAGGAGCAACATGTGGTTTTAGAATTTTTAGAAAAAGGAGAACACATAAAACTGATAGCCATGATTGAAGATGTATCCTTTTCAATGAGTTAAAATTCAAAACCTTTTATTAGTGGTCTCATAGATATGTACAAAAAAGAACTATGTCCTTTTTACTGACACTGAATATCTTGTCTTATCTCCTAATTTTAAGTTACCGGATGAAACTCAGATACTTCTTAAAATTACTAGAAAAGACAATATGTACAGTTTTGATATGAAGAACATTGTTCCTAAAGAGAGTTTAACCTCCTTGTCTGTGTATTGCAAGAGGCTGACATAAGATAGATCAATGCTCTAAGGGTCATAGGAGGCTATGGTCATAATAATTTTAAGAACATAAACAGAATGCTGTTAGATATCTTTAAGAGGATTTGCTACAAAACGTTTTGAAAAACGACCAAACCTTGGTTTGCCTTGGTCTGAAAGTAAGCAACACAGAGCTACTTGTAAGTCTAGAAAGTTGTCTGAATCCAATTACTAAGCCTCTGTTTATGCTTCATATGGATTTGTTTGGTGTAACCATTGTTGAAGTTTAATGCATAATAAGAAATGCTTAGTAGTCACGCTTGATATTATAAGCAGGTGTTAACATGGGTTTTTCCTTTTTAACAACTAAAGGAAGAAACGCAATGAGAGGTCCTCAAGAACTTTATCAAGAGATATAGAAAACCTAGGCAGAATAAGAAAGTGAAAATAATCAGGTGTGAAGAATGGAACAAAGTTTAAGAATAAAGTTAGAGGATAATTTTGTTAGAGAGAAAGGTATTAATGAGAGAAAAAATTGTTAATCAAGGACTCCTAAGCCGAATGGTAAGTAGCTGAAAGGGCAAAATGAGGTTGCTGAGAGAAGGAATAGGACATTGATTGAGGCTGCTAGAACCATGTTAGCTGACTCTAAGTTACCTACCACATTCTGGGCTGAAGCAGTTTCTACTGCTTGCTATGTACAGAATATGGTCTTAATAGTCAAGCCTCATAACAAGACACCTTATGAACTTTTTAGAGGTATTAAACCAACTCTAAGTTTTATGAAACCATTTGGATGCCATGTTACTATTCTTAATACCTTAGACAGTTTAGGCAAGTTTGATGGCAAAAGTGATGAAGGTTTCTTTGTTGGATATTCCTTAAGTAGCAAAGCTTTTAGGGTATACAACACTAGGACCAGAAAGGTTGAAGAGAACTTGCATATTGGGTTCTTAGAGAATAAGCCTATGTTAGAAGGAAATGGTCCAAAGTGGCTATTTGATATTGATTCTCTAACCCAATCTATGAATTATGTACTAGTAACTGCAGGTACAAGCTCTAATGAATATGCAGGTACACAAGGAGATCCAAATGCAGGTACATTTACAGGGAAAGAAGGAACAAGTCAAGATAGTATTGTGATGCCAATTTGGAAAGATGCTTCATACTTTGATTCACCTTCCAAGGAAGTGGGTAATGATGAACCAAAATCTGCTAATGATGATCCAAAGAAAGATGAAGAAGGTCCAAATAATGAGAATGAAGACAAAGATGATAGCAGTCCTAAGGAAGATAATACTGCTGATCAACCAGTTAATACTGCCAGTCCTAAACTTAATACTGGTAGTCTTGAACTCAATATTGTTGTTTCACCAGTTGATACTGCTAGCCCTAAAGACATGTTGGGAGCTACTCATTCACTTGAAGCCACTCATATTAAGTTCTTCAGTGATGAAGATGAACCAGAAGTTGATTTGGGGAACATCCCTAAATCATATCCAGTTCCAACCACTCCTAACACAAGAATCCATAAAGATCATCCAATTGAAAATGTGATTGGTCAAGTGCAGTACTCTGTTCAGACAAGAAGAATATCAAACAATACAAATGAACAAGGGTTCATTAGTGCAGTTTATGAAGGAAAGACTCATGGAGACCTTTATACTTGTCTTTTTTGCTTGTTTCCTATCTTAGGAAGAACCAAAAAGAATCAACAAAGCACTAAGTGATCCAGCTTGGGTAGAAGCAATGTAGGAGGAGCTTCTACAGTTTAAACTTCAAAAGGTTTGGATTCTTATGGATTTTCCTAAAGGTCATAGAGCTATTGGTACAAAACGGATCTTCAAGAATAAGAAAGATGAAAGAGGCATTGTAATAAGAAACAAAGCAAGGCTTGTTGCTCAAGGTCATACTCAAGAAGAAGGCATAGATTTTGATGAAGTCTTTGCTCCTGTGGCAAGAATTGAGGCAATAAGACTGTTCTTAGCTTATGCTTCTTTTATGGGTTACATGGTATATCAAATGGATGTGAAGAGTGCTTTCCTTTATGGTCAGATAGAAGAGGAGGTATATGTATCTCAACCTCCAGGATTTGAAGATTCTGACTATCTTGACAAAGTCTACAAGGTGGTAAAAGCACTGTATGGTCTGCATCAAGCACCAAGAGCATGGTATGAAACCTTGGCCAACTATCTGTTGGGCAATGGATTTCACAGAGGGAAGACTGATCAGACATTGTTTATTAAGAAGCAAAAAGAAGATATTTTGCTTGTTCAGATCTATGTGGATGACATTATTTTCCGCTCTACAAAGGAAGAGCTATGTACTGAATTTGAGAAGCTTATGAAGGATAAGTTTAAGATAAGTTCTATAGGTGAACTCACTTTCTTTTTAGGTTTACAAGTAAAACAGAAAAAGGATGGAATATTTATCAGCCATGATAAATATGTAGATGAGATTTTAAGGAAATTCAATTACTTAGATGTGAAGTCTGCTTCTACTCCAGTTGATTTGGAAAGGCCTTTGGTCATAATGGAGATGATACTGAAGTTGATGAAACTCTATAGATCTATGATTGGGTCTTTGATGTATCTTACAGCATCTAGGCTAGATATTATGTTTGCAGTCTGTGCATGTGCCAGATTTCAAGTAACACCAAAAGCATCACATCTCTTAGCAGTGAAAAGAATTTTTAGATATCTGAAAGGCAAACCCACATTAGGCCTTTGGTATTCTAGAGATACTCCATTTGAGCTAGTTGCTTATACTAATAGTGACTATGCTGAGGCAACTCAAGATAGGAAGTTTACTACTGGAGGTTGTCAGTTTTTAGGAAACAGGTTGATATCTTGGCAGTGCAAGAAACAAACTGTGGTTGCCACCTCTACAACTGAAGCTGAATATGTGGCT
>BQNB010109300.1:0-22781 GCA_026074375.1 Tanacetum coccineum
GTCTAACCACAATGATTCTCAAACAATTCTAACGTTTTCCTAACGCGAATTGTAATGGGAAAATTTGTATTAAAAATAAAACCTGTATATCTTGTGTTGCCCCTTTTTATGTAATACTTGGTAGGCTCTTTGTGCCTTTAGTCCTTTTAAAAAAATCTGCCCACTTTTCTTTTGAACCAAAAAAAAAACCCACAAGTCTTTGGCCACAAACAAGTTGCACTGTACGCCCACTGCCCCTCTTTTTTTTTTCTCTATAGTCTTCGAACAACAATTTAGGGCAATCGGTTTCCTCTTCACTCTTTGATGTTTCTGGATTCTGGTACACAATCAACACATCAACAATCTCCTTCAATCTCTAATTCACGACCACCCAACAACTATGGGTTTCTGCTTCTGGTTTTCGCTGCAAGTGCACGATGGTAGTTCCTTTTTCTCTGGCGATTGCTCCTGTGTCCCGTCCCCTTTTTTTTGATGTTGTAACGCAACCGGTAAGTTTTTTTCTCCTCTTTTCTTTTCTCTGGTTCGATATTTCCTTAATCGAATCGTGTCTCTCTTTCTCTATTCGATTTTTCCTAAATCGAAATTTGGTTTTTTTAACCCTTTCTTGAAGAATGATCTAATCCCTACCTGGTTCTTCTTTCTCTCTTCTCTGAATCGAGCCTTGGGCTCTGATACCACTGTTAGCACCTCTTCTCGGTACTTTCTATGAATGATTGAATCACAATAATAATCACACTAATTTTATTGGTAAAAACAATCGTTGGTTTACAAAGTAGTTTACATGGGTATTTATACTTTCCCAATAGACACATACGAACCATCATATCGGTTCACTAATTGGTATGACATTTCTAACAGACATAACTATTCTAAACGACATGTCCTTTCACAAACTTAACTGCCTTAACCGAAATTAACTACCATTCGGTTGTAGACTTTATTCTTGACACACTAGACCCCTTAACTTATATACATACATAAATATTTGACTTATATGGATTAATAAGTTAGTATTCAACATTCTCACCAATCTTCATCTCAAGTTGTGTTTGAATCTCTTGTATGATCTTACCTTCTACAATCGGGTTTTTGGCAAGAAGATAAAAAAACCACGAGAGAGCACTGCTAGTGCTGTCTCTTCCTGCAGCCATCAGATTAAGAAAGGTGTCTCTCATAAACTTCTTGGGATTCCCAGAAGTACCACTATAATCTTTAAACTCTCTCATTAGAGATGTTAACAAACAGAACTTTTCCTCAGGGTCTTCAATCTTCCCGTTACTGTATTTGTTTTGGTTTGGGTCTAAGCACTTGTATATAAACTGATCAAGGGTTTCCCAAGCGTCACTCAACTTTTTCTCGTTCCCAACTCGAAGTAGTTGTTGCAATTTCCAAAAGCTTGGGGGTGTGAATTGTCTGAATAAGATCGCTTCTTCCATTTTACACAAAGCCTTCTCACATGGAATGTCTGGAAAATCCGGAGACATGCTTTGGGGGTCATAATCGAAAAGCAGTTTGCATATAGTGTCAAAAGTGAACCTCTGAAAAATGTCCTGCAAATCCAATTCCACCCCTTGTCTAGAAACATCTTCAAGAACGGGCAGTAGCCCGACTTCCACTTTGTTCCAAAAAGTATTTTCCAATAGGCTTGGAAAACACCTGTGCTCAAAGAGGGAGGTGATTGTTTTCCGATGGAACTCCCATAAGTCTCCATCAGTACTGAAAATTCCGTCTCCAAATATGTCAAACAATTTACGAAATTTTTGACCTTTAGGATAATTATATTAGATGGCTAAGTTATGTTGACTGTTGACCGTTAACTGTTGACTTCTTCATTGTTTATATATACACAGGGTTCTCAGGTTGCTTATTTACTTATATATGTGGACGATATTATCCTCACAGCTTCTTCTCCAGTTCTACTTCAGCAGATTGTAGACTCTTTTAATAAAGAGTTTGATATGACCGATCTCGGGGCACTTAATTATTTTCTTGGCATCTCTGTTGTTCGTCATCCTATAGGGTTATTTTTGTCTCAGAAGAAGTATGCTCGTCAGCTTCTTGAGCGAGCTCATATGGTTAATTGTAACCCGTCTCGGACACCAATTGACACTGACTCCAAATTGGGTCCGGACTGCGTTCCTGTTCAGGATTCTGCGTTCCTGCTCCAGTATCTTACCTTTACTCGCCCAGATTTGTCCTATGCAGTTCAACAGGTTTGTCTCTATATGCATGATCCGAGGGAGCCGCACTTTGCTGCTCTCAAACGTATCCTGCGCTATGTTCAGGGCACCCTGGAGCTTGGTCTTCAGTTATATGCTTCCGCTACTACATCTTTAGTTGGGTACACTGATGCTGATTGGGCAGGTTGCCCTTCCACCCGCAGGTCTACTTCCGGTTATTGTGTGTTTCTAGGTGATAACCTTTTGTCGTGGTCTGCTAAACGACAACACACCATCTCTCGCTCTAGTGCTGAAGCGGAATACCGGGGTGTTGCTAATGTTGTTGCAGAAACTGCATGGATTCGTAATCTCCTTCGTGAGTTACACTCTCCTCTTTTGACAGCTACTCTGGTTTACTGTGATAACGTTAGTGCAGTTTATATGTCAGCCAACCCGGTTCAACACCAACGCACCAAACATATTGAGATTGATATACACTTTGTTCGTGATATGGTTAAAGCTGGATATGTTCGGGTTCTTCATGTTCCATCTCGTTTTCAGTATGCTGATATCTTCACCAAAGGTCTTCTCTCAGCTTTGTTTGAAGATTTTCGCTCCAGTTTGAGCGTACGACATCCTCCCGCTCCAACTGCGAGGGCGTATTAGTCAACATTGAAAGTCAAGTCAACATTCAAACATTTAAGTCAAGTCAAGACATTTATTATTCAATAATTTGTATTGGGCCTAAACCCATGGTAATCATTCCAGAATGTTCTCTTGTATATCCTATATATAGGATAGTTGTTATCAATAATAATCAATGAATCAAATTAGCATTTCAATAGGCTTTAGGTGCGGTATGTCATCCGGAGTTGCGACTCTAAGAGCGGTGGGACACGCTATGATAAGACTAGCGGGGATGCTAGGTTTTGGTACATGATTAGCAGAGATGCTAAGTCATGGGTTCGTGATTGATTGCATATATTCACTATCATATAGCACAAATTGTCCAACTGTTTAAATGATTGGCACAACAACTGGGTTTAAGGTCAAACCTACAAGCTCATCAACATTATTATTGACGTTTTCGAGTATCATTTTCAGGTGAAGTTAATGATCGATAAGGTTGTGGTGCATGTAGCAGACTTTTAGAGAATCCCGTATGAGTCTTGTTTGAGAAGTCTTGCTTTTGATGTATGTTATGGATTTCTTTTCTTGAGGATTGGAGTTCAGATGGTATGGACCATGTGTGGGCTTTTGGTTGTAATAATTGGCGACTATGTGCTGTGTTCTTGGATGAGACATCACTCAAGGTGGTATTGAGGTTCATGATCATCATGACATTTTTCATTAATACATTTTAGTTTTTTCTATTTTGTATCTTGTGTTATGATTGATCATTATGTTGCTTTCTCGTGTTTCCGCTGCTGACGGGGTGTGACAACTTAAATAATTGTAACAATTATAATAAAGAGGGATGCTACATCACAAAAATTTAACAAAAAATATTTTCACAAAAAGATTTGACATGCATTTATAGGAATATATGGATTTAAAAGTAACTGAGATAATTAATCAAAATAAATTTGATTGGTGACAAGTCATTTTGTGGAAATTCTTTTATAAAAGTTTTATGGATGTAACATTTTTCAATAATAAATGTAATAAACTTATAAAATGAAATAATATGAGTCTTTATTAAATGCATATAGTAAAAATATTTTTTTTTCGGGATATTCTTACTTAAACTCATAAAGAGGAAAAACATGAGTTGTTCCTATACATACAATATCATTTATTTATTTATATATACACAATAATCCGTGCTTTCATTTTAATATAAATATATAATAATCTTGTGCATATATTTGTTGTATTTTTAAAACAACATATATGTTGTGAAATCTAAGAAGTTATTTGTTTATTTTTTAAAGTTTTTAAAAAACATTAAAACGTATAAATTACACTATACTCTATATTATTTATTTACAATTAAACAACTAAAGTTTTATTAATTATCTCATTTTTTTTAAGTTTTTGTTTTTCACAAATTTGACACATATATATTAAGTGTTTTTTTTCCGTCAAAATTTCAATTTTGACTAAATTGAATTCAATTTAACAATTTTTTCAATACACATTATATTAATTTTAAAAGACACACACGTTTTGAATCAAAGATTAAACGAGAACGACGATTTCGCCGCTACACAACTTCGCTTTGCGCGAATACTCGTCAAATGTATGTAAGTTTCTATACGGAAAAACTTGAGAGTTGAGACCATTGAAAATTTATATAGAAAAAAAAAAGACTTCAACGTCAAAGCAATAATACATAGCTGGCTCTCAAAAGCCACTTCTCTCTCTCTCACTCACTCACACACACATAAACACACACTCTTTATAGTCAGTAAATTTGGGGAAAATCCCATTACACCAAATTAGACTCCAATTTGAAAACCAAAGTGAAATCAAGTCAAAATTAACAACACCCAGAAAGTCAAATTAAGTCAAAGTCAAAGGAGATGAGTGCATCAAGGTTTATAAAATGTGTGACAGTTGGAGATGGAGCTGTTGGGAAGACTTGTATGCTTATATCTTACACCAGCAATACTTTTCCCACTGTTAGTAAACTAACTTTCTTTCTTTCTTTTTTATTTTATTTTTATTTGTGGTATAAAAAAAAGATTTCAAATGGTGCTAAAAAGATATATTTTTTTGGGTTTTTTTATAAAGGGTATTTGCTTTCTTTTAAATTAATGCAGTTATTGTTATTAGTTATGTACTTATGTTGATTGATTTGATTTGTAATGTAATTTGTATATAAAGAGTAAGACTTAAAATGATGATAAAAATCTAATCTTTTTTAATATCAAAAAATAATAATTTAAATGATGGTAAAAAGAAGTATTTTTTGAATTTTTTGATCAATTTTTTTTTGAATCTATGTTGCTTGACCCAATTTATTATTTGAGTTGTATAAGAATTTAGAAGTTTCAAAATGATAATGAAAAACTTCATCTTTTTTTTGCTTGTTTCTGTAAATTGTATTTTTTTTCTTCTTCACTTATATTTTATGGGGATATTTATTTGTTAGAAGTTAGAGATATGTGCATCTTTTTTGGTTGTTTTTTTTGTATGAAGTTTAATGTTGATGTCATTTTATGAATTTGAGTATTGTTTGTTTGATGAGAACTAAATTATGGTGGTATGTTAAATGCACCTGCATTTGCTGATTGTAGATGCAACTTGTTGGAAGTAAGTAGGGATAACTGGATAAGGCATAGCCAGCTATTACAATTTGGCCGACCGCCCTGTCTGGAAATTTACTCATTCAACTAGTTGCACTAAATTAACTCATTTAACTCTTGGTTATTGGTAGGAATGTAGGATCATGGTCGTTGTTAGGAAGGTTAGGCTCCGTGTTTACAATTCCTTGTAGTCATATAAGCAACGATGAGAAAAGTGACTTGAAATTACAAAAATAAGTTCTTAGGGGCAACGTAATCAAAACAAGTTGGGTACAAAAGTGGATTTGGAGAAGCAAGGTTTAGTTATTATATTGCTTGTGGAATGCTTAAAAAATGTAATGAGATGATTCGTTATGTTGCAATAATCACTTTAAAAGCACAAATCTAAACACCTCTTGGGTTGACAGTTTGTTAAATATAAGTTTATAACGTAGATGTCATAGTTTGAATTTGGAGTTCGGATTACACCATGAAATAACGTCTTGACTTAATATTGAATTTCAGTTACTGTGTTTGAATGTTATTCTCGATCATGGTGAAAGGATTCTACCTTTCTTAACCATTTTATTGAATCTTTGTTGTTGTATTTTTTGAGCTGCGGGCAGTGCGGTCCACGGGACCTACGGGTATGTGGATGGTGTAAGGCTGGGGGAGATGTGATTGTGCATGGTCTCCTTCGCGGATTTTTTTGGGGATATAACCTATATTAATGGTGGCCCGCCGGTCCTTGTCCTAGTGAACTTTCTTTTGTGCGGTGAAGGAACAAGTGGTAGTAGAAAACATATTTGTCATTTGTCAATATCGTTCGACTGTAGGATACCAATACAGAGTTGCAAGTGTGCATCTGTTGCTTGTAGAATACTATGTGTACCACTTTGAAGAATAGGATGATACGATTCCGGTGCATAAATAGGGAAAAAATTACATTGAAGTGACTAGTTACATTGTTGTGCTTGAGTTTCCATGAAATTTACGTGAAGTCGATTAATCGTCCCATGAAGGAAATGTTCTCTTGGAAAAGTTATTTAAGGTTTCCTAAAAAGCTAATTGATAGAACCAAATTGATAATAGTAAATTGAAACAAATAGCAACCAAAATCGGATGCTTGTAGATAAATTGATAAACAAAAGTAAACCTACATAACCTACGTAATAAGAATAAAATAAAATAAGAAATCTCCACTCCCACCAAAACCCTAAGGTAACCCCCCTTATATATTGGGCAGATTACTTCTTCCTCAAATTAATACCAAAAATAAACTATTGATTGACTAATAGTTAATGGCAATTAACTCCTTTGACTACCATAATTAATTAACTATTGACCATTGACTAATACTTAAATGACAATTAACACCTTTGACTAAACAACGATTCATATCATCACCCGCGCCCTGAAAAACCACCTTGTCCTCAAGGTGTTGCTTCAAAATGTCGCGGCGAACAAGTCCAGGATCCCAAACCTTCCTTTGAAGTGCTCTCTTCGCATGTCGGTCATCAAGAAGCTCAAAGTGTTGGAACACGATATTCCAGTTTCTTCCTGGTTGATGATAAATAATCCCTGGATTCCATGTTCTTCTTTCGTGTCCCCTCCCTAGATCACAATGAAGCCCCTCAAAAATCCTTAAATTAAACCCAACACAAATTTCCACTTCAGCATCAAAAATCAGTCCACCCAATTGTTGTTTTCTTGGAACATGGGAGGGCACATTCTTCTCCGGTACACGTGATTGATCTCCTTCCCCAATCGTGATCCTGCTCTCTTGGTTGTTTATTGATTCCGGAGACACAATGCATGCACTAATGTCTTCTGAATTCAAATTCTTAAGCATACTGTCTGCTGTTTGTGGTAGGTTTTCCCCACCATATCCATCAGCAACTTCTGAACGTGTGACAAGAGCACCTAGAAATCCGATGTCTTTCCCTTCCTTCTCCACCCCGACGCTACTGAAACTTTGCCCACTATTTTCTTCAAAGCGTGGGATAGCGGCGGGAAGGGTGGTGGGTGGTTGTAGGGCTTTGAGAGCATTCATGATTTCAGCGAATTGCCGATCTGCTTCAACCTTGTTTTTCTCGATCGTTGCTCGCAACAAATCCCGTTGTTTCGCTGCCTCTGAGTTGATTGCAGCCTGATCGATCTTAAACCGTTCCAGATTCGCCTCCAATTGATCGATCTTAAACTGTTCCATTTTTTTTAAACCAATTTGATAGAACCAAATTGATAATAGTAAATTGAAACAGATAGCAACCGAAATCGGATGCTTGTAGATATTGATAAACAAAAGTAAACCTACATAACCTACATAATAAGAATAAAATAAAATAAGAAATCTCCACTCCCACCAAAACCCTAAGGTAATCCCCCTTATATATAGGGGCAGATCACTTCTTCCCCAAATTAATACCAAAAAAAAAACTATTGACCATTGACTAATAGTTAATGGCAATTAACTCCTTTGACTACCATAATTAACTATTGACCATTGACTAATAGTTAAATGACAATTAACACCTTTGACTAACAACGATTCATATCAGATGACTAATGGATTGCGTTTGATATGCAAAACATGTGGCCCTACGGAGGCTGAGTGTGATGGAGGTATTTATTACTTCCAATGTTGTGGCGCTCAAGCTTACGGAATCGTGCAGACTGCTGTTGATAATGAAGAAAACATTTTAACCCAAGAGAATGTTGGTGGCTTGGTTAAAAGGCGCCTACCTGCTGTTAAAACCGAACAACTCTCGCAATCCCAACCCCTTTCACAATTTTGGCAGACTCTGCAAACCCAAGAGAATAATGCTGAAGCAGGTGATGGTTGTGGTCCCTCCGAACCCACTGATTTTCGCAGAGAATCTAGAACATTGCGTGAGGAAGATTATTACTCAGAAATTAGGATGAGATATGTGATGGGAGTACAGATAATGCTTGAACTACAGATCAAGGCTTTGGTTGATAAGTTCAACGTGTCCCCCATAATTCTTGACCTGGTAGAGCCCATTTGGTCAAATCTAAAACCTTAACCATGAATCTTGATGTTCCTGAATCATGGCTTGTTGAACCTGTCATTGCAGTGTAAGTCTACTGAACTCTTAAACATTTATTATTTTCCACTTTTGTAACTTCATTAATTTTTTTTGGTTACGGGTGTTTCAGCTGAATTTGTGGCATCAACGGAGGTATTCGCTGATGACTGGGCCAAGGAGGTTATTAAGGAATCAGAATCTCAAGGTATTTATATACTTTAGTTGTACCTCAGAAAAAAGAAATGCTACTATATTGTGAACCCTGCAAATATTTGGTTGATGTTCATGGAAATGTCATATTGCAGATTATTTTGACACTCCTGTTAATCGGATACTTATCATATTTCAGGGGAAATTAAAGGTGTTGGGCCTACGGCTAAACATGAAGCTGAACCTCATAACTCTCTTGGTAAACGATCTGTAATGATATGGTACCGTTCTGTTAGGAAGACAATACCTTTATGGTACTCATTAGTAATTTCTTTCTTGGTGTGTCATTTGGCACGCGAGCCAATCTTGTCAACGGATATAATCAAGTGGGCACTTGAAGGAAAGCTTCCCTATTTTGTTGCTTTTGTTGAAATCGATGAACAAATTGGACCCCCTACTAATGCCTGTCCACTAAGTTCAAGCCGTATGTTCAGACCCATACATGCTATCACAGTTAAAAGATGGAATCATTAGCAGCTTCTCTTGCTAATTCTATACGACTGGAATTACCTCCAGTCAACTTCTATGCAATTGCATCCCGTTATCTAAGACAGTTATCTCTTCCAGTTGAGACTATTCTCCCTCATGCTTGCCGTATATACGAGTGGTCTATGCCATCTGAGCTGTGGCTGTCAGCTAACGAGTTTAGGCTTCCTACACATTCGTTTGTATTGTCAATACTTATAGTTGCAATTAGAATTCTGTACAACATACATGGTTTTGGGAAGTGGGAAATGTCTCTGTCTAGTGACACTAAGAGAAAAGATGAAAAAAAGTCGAAGAAGTTGGATGTATTTGCTGGTAAAGACGAAGAGGCGGAATTTGAATGCAATGTGGATGTAAATAGTGGAGTTGAGCTATCTTCTCTTTCGAATAATCGTGATATTTCAGAGCCTTGTACCAGCAGCCAGTCCGGTGTTTCTTATACAGGGCCTTATAATGAGCTACCAAAACAATCCAACTTGGATGCTACTGATATTTTACATGTACTTCATTCGAAATACAACAAGCTTATTGATACAAGTGGTAAGTTGTTACTAATTCCTTATACATTCTCTGAAATGCTATTAAATGATTGTGACTATTAATACATCGAGAGTTGTTTTATTTGATTAATGTTGTCTAACATATGAGGTGTGATTCGTAAAATCTAACACACGTAAAAGTATAATATATAATACTATGGAAAATTACCAATTTACCCTTGAGGACGTGGGATCGTGGCTATAGTTGAAGGGGAGGCCAATGGTGGTTTGGGTTTGAGAGAAGGATTGTTGGGTGTGCAAACTTAATCCCACATCGGTAGAATTATAATCTCAAAGTTAACTTATAAGTTTAGTGGGCTACTCATTTTATCACCAATTGGTTTTAGGATGAACCTCAGTTAGGCTTATATGTTAGAGTTGGTGAGATGCTGGGCCTAGAATCTCTAACAACAACTATGCTATCAAATGATTTATCAAAACAAACAACTATTGTTGCCTCATGCTACCGATGTTTTCGTCAAACATACCCTAGGTTGTACGCATATAAAGTTTACATTGAACGGATTTCCACTTGTACATTGAACGACTTTTAACCTGTGTAAGTATTCCGCTAGTCTTTTCAGAAGGAAATTTTTTGAAATTCCCCATATGATTCGTTCCGATTAGAAACATAGATTAAATTTGTAACCTCTCATCTCAAGCCGGTGTAATGGGTTCGGTGAAGCAGAGGTAAAGCAAGATGAGCAATTACGGCCATTCCATGTTGGCGTGTGAAGGGTGAAAAAGATGAAGCAGAGGTAAACCCTAAACACTTCACCTAACGAAAATCAAGGAAGAGAAGTGGTGTGTGAGTGTGTTGATAATTTTTTTTGTTTGTGAGTGTGTGTGAGCATATTTGTATAAAGTGATATTTTTATATGTTTGGTTAGATGATGATCATTATAATGGTCAAAACTCGATTTAGTTAGACTCTCACCATGTTGTACAAACAAGTAACACCAAGTTAAAGCAAGATTGAAATGAGATTAGACTTTTGACATGTGAACTCTAAAACATTTAAAGCAGACCTACTATACATTCCATAAAAAGCAAGTCTCGACTGAGATTAGGCTTTTGGCATAAATACTTGAGCAAATTCGTTTCTATCAAACTAAATTCGAACCTTGTTTGATACAAACTTAACAAAGTCAATAATGGTACTAAAATGTAAGAACCAACATGATTTGTAAGATCGGATTTTTGGGTTACCATTTAGATACGATGTTGACATCCTTGTATATATGATGTGAAACCACATATGGTGAGTGTATGCATTTGGGACCCATTTTGTATGTTTAAAGAGCAAAATGGGACTCAAATCATATTTCCACTACAGAGTTTGTTTGCAACTACCATGCAAAACCCAATTCAATTGCCTCTTTGGAAACACATGTGAAAGATATGTTTGTTCAACCAAGTTATAATGAGAGGCTAAGAGCTTCACTATGTCTAGATGCTATCATGCAATATAATCAGATTCACCTTCTACCTCTTCTTTATTGCCCATCATTGTGGAAAACCAACTTTTTTGTTAATAAAAACCAACACTTTTTTTCTACCACTTCTACTTGTGTCAAAGTACATTATGCATTAACAACAATCGTAGTGATTCCAATACACTAGGAACGAACTTTCGTTTGTGTCGTTTTCGTTCTTTCTTACCTCCAATGTGTTGTGTGGTTTCCTTTTAAAGTAAGTGGGACTCGACCCTTCTGATAAAGGATGTCGAATAATCAAAATCGATGAAACATTAATCTTATAGTTAGGTTGTACTTATATGGTCCTAATTCTTATTGTTAGGGACACAAATAGGTTGGCAAACCTAATTTGTGTTCAAGTTGCTGGTCGGAGACGCGTATGTGATGTCCAGGATCATTTCGGGTTGAAATCTATATCGACAAGTTATTTACAAATGCAAAACATGCATATAGATTTAGCAAAGCTCGAAAATCGGATAGTCTAATTTGGGTTATAATTGGTAAACATGCAGAAACATTAACGAAATGCATATAGTTTTCTCACTATGCCGTCTTTAAATTTTAAAAAATTTTGAGGGTCTTGGACGAAATTACATAATGAGACATTTTGAGAAAGAACGTTATATATAAAGTGTCACCGTTTATTATATATATTGCAAATTAGTTATGTAAATGTTATATATAAAGTTACACTTTATAAAGTGTCACCTCGCACAACCCCAAAGACGGTCTGCTTGTCACACACTAAGCTAGCTAGTTATGTAACTTATTTAGGGTGTTGCTATTGGTACTTCTCTTGGCCCACAAAAAATGTTAATGTTTCGTACTTTTTATTCTTTTTGTCTCTCTGTTTACAGTACATCACAGTTTTTTTATCAGTTTTTGTTTCGTACTTTTTGACAGTTTAATATTTTTGACTTGTTAAACTTTATATTTTTTTTCGCACTTTCCGTTTCATATTTTTATAACATAAACAAAATTATAAAAATTAAAAAAATTAAAAAAAACATAAAAATATAAGAGATAGAAATGGTCATTTAGAGAGATCTTTATAACCTATCCCAATTTTTTAATATAAGTATTTTTATGTAATACTACAAGTAATCTTATAAATAATATGATTACCAACTGTCCACAACAAGTATACAGTAACACAATCTATAATGTACATGTTACCTTAAAAGACTTTTTTTTGTAAATTGAAGAACCCGATATTAGAAGTATTTATCTTTTCTCTAAAATACACCCCAAAAAAAAGAAGGATGTCTTTAAATTCATAGACAAATATAATCACCACAATAGGAACCTCATCATGCATCTCCTTTATATATGCAAACAAAATATTATTATAAAATGCACCATGCTTCATGGGAACATTGTACCATGAAGATTCATACCAACTTTTGAAAAAAGAGTAAATTAATCTATAGTAATTATATAGGTAAGTCTTAAATTGAATTACCATTGTGTAAAATGTTTAGGCTTGTTTACCTTAAGTTATGTACTATCTAAGTAAGTAGTTTTTCGGCCAAATGATCGACATTTGAATGTGTATAACAACCCTAGTCGTTGTTGTATGTTTAGCTCGAATCTTTTTCGAGCTGAGGCCAGATCTTGTTAGACGCATAAATTATTGGTCCAAGCCATTGTGGGCTTGAGGTCCATTAGATCTGGGGTTTAGTAACTTATTCCCAAAGCTATGTTCTATTATAAATAGACATACTTTGTTATGTAATGAGTGGAATACAATCAATATCAATTTATATTATCTTTCAGATCTTACATCGGATCTTTACAAAATTAGAGTGTATGTATGGATGTATCTCTACTTTTTTTTCAGCATTTTTGTATTGATTATGAATTAGATGATTTATATACAAAAATCTATGTACATTAAATTTTGCAATCATGTCTTTTATATGAATGACATCTAATAACGTTGGACAACATGAGTAAATTGCGTTGTTAGATCAAATCCAAGTCCTACAGCTTAAATGCAAGTCATTCATACATTTAACTCATGTTGGTTCATAACCAGCTAACTCTAGACACCACCACTATTAAACAAAATTAGAAAGAATTTTGGGTCTTTTAATATTAGGGAATGTTTGTATAGAAAATTGTGTTTATGAAAAGGTTAAAAATAGCACTCAATTCCAAAGGGGGAAAGCAAATCAAAATGGAAGAATGAGAAGGAAATCTGGGTCAAAATTTGTGTTCAAACTTTTTACAGCCCAAGAAACATAATGTAGCATCATTGAATTAAGAGCTTTCTTAGATTTTCTTTCTTTACTACAGTAAATTATTAAGTATGATTATATGCATTACTTACCCACACGTAAAATATCGAAACAAGAGAGTGGACTTTTATTAAAGTAGCTGCTTTTTACTAACTAATTATAAATAAGAGAATTATACCATGTCATGTAATAAGTTGATATGGGTCTTTAGAAATACAATATATGCATATATGATTCTACTTTGTTACTAGATTCATTATTATAGAAATACATTAGAGAATGATATTGATTTGTTATAATCTCGAATTTGTTATGAAAGGTTCGTTGCGTGCGTCGTCACTATCAAAAGTCTTATGGTGATCAAACATTTATAGTAAGTTCTTAAGTTTTATTTAGAATGTAAAAGCATTCACAAATCACAACGAGAGGTTTATAAAGAAGTTTGTATATATAAAATGTTTATAAACTTATAAGATAAAATTGTCATATAATGTATGTAAGTACAATAATACATCTTTCATTTTTTAAGCTTTACAAAGTTTTCCAATACCAGAATAACATTATCAAATAAAAAATCATGATGTCTCCAGCACATAGCATCCGGAATGGCTCTTCGATCAATAAAAAAGAAACGCCCTTTCCACTTTTTCATACAAGAGAATGTTTCGTTCAAAATCTTACCTCGAAAATCTTTACCGGCTCTTTTCTCGAATGAAAACCAATCCCCTTGTTTGCTAAGTTTATAAAAAACCCGGAACAAAGTTACCGAAGGGACGATGTTAAGGCTTCGACAATACAACTCGAATAAGGTCAATCGGGTCAAACCTAGTGGCACTAATTGGGAGATATGTACATGAAAGTGCCTAATCACAGCAAGAAGGAAGGTCGAAAAAGGTACCCTTAGCCCGGCAAACTCAAAATACTGCTCATAGAGACCAATATACTCATCGGTCAGACGGTCCATGGTCCATTCGGAAGACACAGCAACGGGGTGTAGATCCCTAGGAATTTTATATTTACGAGTAAGGGCTTTCACATCCGAAGGTTTCATGGTGGAAATATAAGAACCCATGTCACGCTTGCTGGACGAAGAGGCTTCGGCTTGCGACCCCATGTCAACTCGTTCCACGTCAGACATTTTCAAAGATCCGAAGGGGAGGCAACTTACAAAGTCAAAAAGGGAAGAAAGGTATACCTGATCACGATAAAGAAAAAGACGGCTGGACGAGTCGGATAATTATCTTGCAAGCAAGGGACGTTCGGCTATGATCTTAAAAAATTTTACACACGGTAAAAAATAAGTGACTATGGACTATTTATAGGCCCCAAGTGGGCTTGGTTTCGTCAAATCACACACAACAGCTGTCAAAGCCCAATCGTGACCGTTGATAGGAAATCGCTCAACACGTGTACACACCAGATAAAGAGACGATGAAGAGTCATAATGGTTTTTAACCCACTGAAATTATGATTTTGTCTCATACACATCAAGAAGACAAGTGGATCTCAACTCCTCATAATGATGAATTTTGTTTCATACCTATCAAGACGCAAAAAAAAGGGGAAGGGGTCCAACATCCTCACAACAGTCAACACAAACTTAGTTGTCTACACTCAACTCCGAATGAGCATAATCGAGTACATAATTCCTATTTACTTAATCCGCAGTAGAACGACTCTCAACTATAACGCAAAAATCATTAACAGGGAGAGCGTTGATCGAAAACGGGTTGAAGGGAGAAAGATAGAGAACAAGGAATAGGAATAAGGCCAATAAAAACAAAGAACCAACGTCTCAGGACCTTCCAGACGAACACCTCAAAAGTAATACTCAATAGTTTTACAACTCTTAAAGCCATACTCGCGGTGGACGCTTAGTTGATTCAACTGAACGAGACTATAGTCCAGAGGATCAAGCTACATAGCACAAGTCCAGAATCTAGGTATAGCACACACAGCGAGCCTCAAGCTGAGACCACCCAACATGACTCCCGCTAGGGGCATCAATCTGAATCATTCCAAGACCAAGCAGGGCGCATTCATCCGAAAGGGCAAAATGCAATTCGAACGATCCAAATGAAGTTCAGAACGGTACAGACCGTCACAGCATTAATAATACACAACAAAGACGGCTACTTATTTCAGAGACCTACAGTCAACTATACAAAGAGATAAACGTCAGCGCATAAACACCGAAAGACTAGAATACAAACTGAAAAGTGACGTCAACTAAAAAGAGTCACCAATCTAAGACACAGGGCGAGTAGTGACATACCGAAAAGGATCGTCCTCCTACATAGCACAAAAGTAAAACCGTACATCGCTCTATAGGTACGGGTTCTACTAAGTAATAAACTAAACCACAGACCGCACTATTTACTATTAAAAGGGAGCATTTACTGCACACACTACACACATTTATACGTATAACCCCCCTCGCTCCCATATACATCGCTCTTCGGCACATATTCACATACTTATACTCTTCACTGACCGAGGCTTGGTCGCTACCTGAGGTCAATCACCCGGGCAAGGAGTTAATAACGGCGTATTCTTCTTCTTATCTTCTTCGGTACTTTTCAAGAGGAATACTTCACAGCAAGGGACAGAGGAACCAACCCTTAGACTCTGGGCAACGGTATTTTACCTTAACATATACCTTTTTTAAAAAGTCTACCATTGAAGATATATACTACCTCCGTCCCAAAATTATTGTCCAGTTTTGACTTTCTGAGTCTTTCTTTGTCAACTTTGACCTTAAATAATTTTGTTTATGTTACATAATACTTGATAAAAATTATACCAATGAAAAATACATTTAAAACTCAATCCATTCATATATTATGCATCAAATATTAAATAGCACAAACAAAAATATTTAAGGTCAAAGTTGAGAGAGAAAGACTTAGAAAGTCAAAAGTGGACAATAATTTTGGGACGGAGGTAGTATAAAGTCTGAACTTTTTTTTTTCTACAAACAAACTTAAAGTAATCACGTTGTCTTTTTGGAAAGAAAGTGTTTAATCCTTCTTATATGTTTGCTTATCGTGTTGTCTATACGAAAAAAAAAAATTATCTATAATTTTAAAATAAAATACAACAAACATAAAATTTTCTATAAATGTACTTGTAAAAGTTTATAAAAAGTTGACCGTTGTCACTTGTAAAAGCTATATATAAGAAAATACTATTTTTATTTGTAATTTATAAATAAGTTCTAGTGTAGATTTATTGATCTTTTTTTGAATTGAAGTGTAGATTTATGAATATTTTTTGAATTGATGAGTGTAATGTTTCTCTAATACGAAAAAATTAAAGTAAAATAATCCCCAAAATCCATAACACAAAAATGAAAACATTCATTGTGGAGCATAAATGCAAAAGTATCTCTAATAAAATAAAACCGGGATATATATGAGAGCTTAATTTCAAGTAAAGCTTCATGGTTAGTCAATAAAAATCAAAACTAAAACCGAACTATGTTAAAATTGAATCAAATTAATTTTATAAAAAAGCAAAAATACGCATGACTTTATGAGTTTTTTTACTTTTAAACTTAAGTGTCAAATAACGTTATATTTTTATTGGTTAATAATATTACAATCAACTGTAAAAAATTTGAAAAAATGGCTAATTTTCAATTTAGTTTTATGTACTAAAATGTAAAATTCTTAATTTTTATATTTTTTAATATATTTATAAATTTAACAAGTATCCATTTACTTTTTTAAACCTTATTATTATTATTATTATTACTAAAGAGAGGATCATACCTCTGATTAGCTTAGGACGGTCTCTATTTCTGGGTTGGGACAAACTATGAACGGTAAGACTTATCGTTGTGTTTTGTGTTATCGGTTAGGTATCCTCTTATTTTCTGTTTCGAAGCCTTGTTCAGCCTGTTCAAGGGTTTTTGCTGGGGATATTTACGGAGACCATGATGTGTCGTGCGCGGGAGTTATTGGTATTAAACATCGTCATAACGTTGTGCGTGATACCCTTGTTGACATATGTTGTCGTTCTGGGGTTTCAGCTTGTAAAGAAGTTGATATCGGGTTGAATAAGGGGCGTGACAAACCATTACGTCCAGCAGACATGTTACTTCACCTGTGGGATAGAAGACTTGATGTTTGTGTTGATCTAACTGGATCTTCACCTTTGACGCAAACCGGGATGGTTGATTTCGTACTCGGTTGGGCTGTGATCGATGCTGCACAACGTAAACGCGGTAAGTATATGGATAAGTGTGCAGCTATTGGATATGAATTTCTCCCATTCTCTTTCTCTCCCTTGGGGGAATTAGAGGCCGACGCGGTCACCTTGTTGAAGCGGATCCGAAAGTTCTCTATAACTCAGGACATTGGGGCACGTGCGACTATTCATATTTTTAACAGGATTAGTTTCGCAATCGCTAAAGGAGTGGGAGCCCAGATAGTATCCCGGCTTCCCTCCAATTTGTTGTGAAACCTATTATTCTAATGAAGTGATGTTTATTATTATTATTATTATTATTAAATAACACTTTTATTAAAATTTATGGTATTTATAAGAAATTAGTAGGAAGTCGAGATACTATCTGGGCTCTCACTTCTCTAGCGATAGCAAAGTTAATCCTACTAAAAATATGAACAGTTGTACGTGCCCCAATATTTTGAGTCACAGAAAACTTTCATATTTAGTAAGGTCAGTGCATCCTTCTTAAATTATGCAAAATAAGAGAATGAGAAAGGGAGAAAACCATATTCAATATATGCACACTTAGCATCATACCTTGACGTTTACGTTGTGCAACCTCAATCACCGCACGCCCAGGTTCAAAATCAATCATCCCAGTTTGCGTCAATGGCGATGAACATGTTAGATCCACACATACATCAAGCCCTCCGTCCCACGAATATAGCAACATATCAGTTGGATGTAAGGGTTTGTCTCACCCTCCATCAAGCCCAATATCGACTTTTTACCAATTAAAATCTCAGACCAAAAACAAATGTGGACAAGGGTATCACGCACAATGTTATGCCGATGTTTGATACCAACAATACCAGCACACGATTCAACAAAGTCTCCATAAATATCCCCGCAAAGACCCTGGAGCAAGCTGAGCACGAATTTGGAATAGAGAATAAGGGAGCACCCAACCGATAGTATAACACACACCGGTAAGTCGTGTTGTTCATAATCTGTCCTAACCCAGAGATCGGAATCACCCTAAACCAGTCATAAGTATGGTCCTTCATTTGAGACTTCCATAAATGTTAGGAACACGAAAGTGTCGGTCACTTTCATAGATAATTGTCGTTAGCTCGTTAAGTAATTTTTAAAAACTTACCTAGTTAGTTAGCTAAAGGCCCATGGATAAACCGATGCAAGCTCAAGCCCACGATCCATTGTAAGTATATAAACACCTCTCCATGCCTTAAAGAGGTGGTTAGTTGTTCATTATTCACACACATAATACAAGTTCTCTTTTATTTTCTTTCTCTCTCTAAAATGTTCATCCAACATCTCTCTCTAAAACAACTCTCTTTCTATTTCCATGTATGTTAACTTGATTGTTCTTCAATTGGTATCAAGAGCCATGGAGTGGTGTGTTTAGATATTGTGTTTGTTAAAGTTTTTTGTATAGTTTTCTTTTATTACCATTCGTTTTGTATTTTTGAGTTTTTCTTGTTTTCTAAGCTTAAATTCCACACTAAAAGATCATCTACATAGGTAGCTTTGATCTAGTATCCTTGGATATAGGTGTGTGTGTGTGTGTGTGCTTAGATTCATACGAAAATCTCTTATTTTGTGTCATTTGGGTTTGTTAGCTTTATAAAGGCCAAAATCTTGATTTTAAATTTTTTGGCTTAAAAAGTTTTTATTTTTCTTGTCCCTATAGGCTTAGTAACACTTTTGGTACAAAAAATTTCGGAAAACAATCGTCAAAAACATGTCTTTTTGAGTTTTGAAAAAGTAGGTTTTGTGAGACAACCGAACTAGTTATTTTAGTGTGAACCGATCTAGATATTATCAGAGTGTGCCGATCTAGTCTGTACTCAGTGTGTGCCAATCTAGTCTTCATCAGTGTTAACCGATCTAGTCTATATTCAGTGTGAACCGATCTAGTCTGTACTCAGTGTGTGCCGATCTAGTCTTCATCAGTGTTAACCGATCTAGTCTATATTCAGTGTGAACCGATCTAGTCTGTACTCAGTGTGTGCCGATCTAGTCTACATCAAAGTTAATCGATCTAGTCTATATTCAGTGTGAACCGATCTAGTCTGTACTCAGTGTGTGCCGATCTAGTCTACATCATAGTTAACCGATCTAGTTTATATTCAGTGTGAACCGATCTAGTTTGTACTCAGTGTGTGCCGATCTAGTCTACATCAGAGTTAACCGATCTAGTCAATTTCTCAAAGACCACCGAACTAGTCAAGTTTAATAGAAACCGAACAACTCAAATTTCCAAATTATACGGTTTATCTCTTTGACTTGTAAAATCCCGTGAAACATTAACTTGTTTTCCCGGTTTTGTCAAAGAATTGTAAAATCCCGTGTAGTTTCAAGAATTAAAACACTTAAAAGACAACTTAATCAAACACATTTTCTTTCTACCACCGTTCGATCCCACAATAATCTTTTAACATACAAATTTCTTAATGACGACTCTTGCTGACAAAGCAATTCTTTCGGGTGCTGACAATCGTCCACCTATGTTGGAAAAAGATATGTATGATTCTTGGAAAAGCATAATGGAGCTATACATGATGAATAGACAACATGGACGAATGATCCTTGAATCCGTTGAAAATGGTCCACTCATCTGGCCTTCAATTGAGGAAAATGGAGTGACAAGACCAAAGAAATATTCTGAGTTATCTGCTACGGAAGCAATTCAAGCTGATTGTGATATCAAGGCAACAAATATCATTCTCCAAGGACTACCACCAGAGGTCTATGCATTGGTTAGCAATCATAAAGTCGCCAAGGAACTTTGGGAAAGAATTCAACTTCTCATGCAAGGAACTTCATTGACGAAACAGGAAAGAGAGTGTAAGCTTTATGATGAATTCGATAAGTTTGCTTATAAGAAGGGGGAAACACTACGTGATTTCTACTTGAGATTTTCACTGCTACTCAATGACATGAACATCTACAATATGAAACTGGAACAATTTTAAGTGAACACCAAGTTTTTGAATACTCTTCCTCCTGAGTGGAGCAAATTTGTGACAGATGTCAAACTGGTTCGGGACTTGCACACAACTAACATTAATCAGCTTTATGCTTACTTGGGAAAACATGAATTTCATGCAAATGAGGTTCATTTAATGCATGAACGCAACTCAGATCCGCTTGCTTTGGTTGCAACCCATCAGATGATCCAGTTTCCTTATCAAACTCATCAAAACTCATACCAAAACTCTCAATTTCAACCACAAGTTTCACCATATCAGTCTCTAAAGTATGGATCACCTTATCAATCTCAACAATACTCAAATAATAAATCATCAACGCCTCTTTCAATCACTTATCCATCCAATGATTATAAATCATCAGTTTACCACAATGTTTATTCTCCATCATCATCCATCCCTCAATTGGAATATGCTCCCTTAGTTAACCAAGAACCTAAATTTTCCTAACCAAACTCGGGTCTAATCGTTCTAGTATTCCAAAAAGGTGATGATCTCATTGATGCCATCAATCACATGATGTCTTTCTTGACTGCTGTCGTCACTTCCCGCTACCCTACTACTAATAACCAGTTGAAGAATTCGTCAAACCCTAGGCAACAAGCTACCATTAAGGATGGAAGAGTAACCTTACAACCAGTACAGGGGAGGCAAATTTCTTTTGCTACGGGGACAAGTAGGACCTACACTCTAGGAGTAAGTGGAAGCAATTCTAGGAAACAAAGGACTATTATTTGTTACAACTGCAAAGGGGAAGGCCACATGTCCAAACAGTGCACTAAACCTAAAAGGAAACAGGATGAATCATGGTTTAAGGATAAAGTGTTGTTGGTACAAGCTCAAGCAAATGGTCAAATTCTACATGAGGATGAACTAGCATTTTTGGCAGATCCAAGGATTCTAGAAGGTCAAGCCACACAGACTGTCATTACTTACAATGCCGCTTATCAAGCTGATGATTTGGATGCATATGACTCTGATTTTGATAAACTTAACACTGCCAAAGTTGCTCTCATGACAAATTTATCTCATTATGGTTCAGATGCTCTCGCTGAGGTATACAATCATTATAATGTGAATAATAATATGATTAATCAAGTTGTGCAAGCGATGTCGTCTTCTGAACAATCGAATGTTGTGAACCATTCAGAGACTGAAATAACCAGTGACAGATAGCAATATCATTCCTTATTCTCAGTATGTGATTGAATCACAACAGGCAGCTGTTCAAAATTCTAACTCTTTTACAAAACAAGATGCACTGATATTATCTGTGATCGAACAACTGAAAACTCAAGTAGTTAATTGTACCAAGATAAATCTGAACAATAAAAGTGTTAATGATACTTTAACTGCTGAGCTTGAAAGATATAAAGAACAAGTTAAAGTTTTGAAAGAAGGAAAAAATGTTGATTTAATGAGTAATGATAACGTTTCAGATACAAGTGCACAGTCTATAGAGATTGATCGTCTTAAACAAACTCTTTCTGAACATTTAAAAGAAAAGGAATCTTTAATGCAAACGGTTACTCTTCTCAAAAATGATTTTAAGAAAGAAGAATCTAGAAACATTGATAGGGAAATTGCTTTAGAAAAGAGGATCAAACAGCTAGATAATAATGTTTTTAAAAGAGATCAATCCGCACAAACTGTTCACATGTTGACGAAACCTCAGTTTTTCTATGATCATACCACTAAACAAGCTCTAGGTTTTCAAAATCCTTTCTGATCTGAAGAAAGCTCAGCAGTTGGAACCAAAGCTTTATGATGGTAATGTCATTAAGAAAACTAATATCATTGTGATTCTTGACTCCGAAGAGACCTTAATGCTTGCTGAAGAGAGTCGTTCAAAAATGCTTTTAAAAAAAAGGATCCTATAATGTTAGAAAAGAAAGTTAATACTACACCAGTCGATTATGCTATTCTTAACCAACTTTCTCAAGATTTTGAAACATGATTTGTTCTACAAACTGAATTATCTGCTGAATAAGCCTTTTGGTCTTAGAATTCTATCAGAACCCACACTTTCTATTAGTCCCACCAATGTTGAGGTTCCAAAAGAACTTCCTAAAGTCAGAATGGTTAACACGAGTTTGAAGAAACTCAAACACCATCTTGCTAACTTTGATGTGGTAGTCAAAGAAAGGACCACACCCACAACTATCATTAAGGGTTCGTGGGGGTTTCGAACATACAAAAGCTTGTTTT
>BQNB010109301.1:0-22781 GCA_026074375.1 Tanacetum coccineum
AAGGGAGTTTGGCAAAAATACCCCCTGAAGGTGTATTTGCCATTTGCAAGGTCAGTCCTTTAAGGACTAACGAAGTTAGGGTGAAAGGGTTTTTTGGGTTAATGGGGTTAAAAGGGGTTTGGGCTATATGGTTTTGGGCTGGTTATATGGTTTTTTTGGTTTTGGACTTTTAATAAGACTTATGTCTTATAAGTTTGTGAAATAGATGCTTAATGGGCTGCCTTGGCCCATTAGATGGGTACGGGTGGCCCATTAAGTATTTTTTTCGGCTTCGTCTTCGTCTTTGACTTTTGACTTCTTGGGTTTGACTTTGGTTGACTTTTTTGACTTTGACTTTTCTGCTCTTCCCGTTTCGTGCTCGATTTTGTCCGTTTTGGCTTGATTTTTCGTCCTTTAGTAAATATCTGATACCTGCACAGTACAAACACAAAAACAAGCATACATATGGCATTTTATGTGCGTTTTTGGTCGTTTAAGTCCATTTTTAATGGAAAATGGTATGTGTAATTAAGCACATACCAGTGCCATAACCATGACTTTGTCGAAGTTGCTTTGGACATCGAACAAACAGGAGAAGAAGCAGCCATGTCAGAAATGGAGATAGTATACAAATTAGATTCGCGTCCTCCTGTGAGCAAATCGTCTCCTTCTAGATTTTGCACGTAATTTGTCTTGGAACGAAAAGCTACTTCTAAATCACCATCAAAAAATTGCCCAACGCTAAAGAGATTATGTCCAAGATCTTCAACATAATATAGATGACAAATAGTGATATTGCCTTGTATATAATCGCCATAGCCTGTGATTGCTGTAAAATTATCATTTTACTAAAGCGAACGGATTTGCTATGAATTCTCAATGATTTTCTTTGTAGTGTCGATCACCGTCATATGCTTTGAACAACCACTTTCAACAATCCACAGAACGATCTGGACTACCTGCAACATAAGAAGAACCAACACATGGACAAGTGGGCAATTTGACTACCCATTTCTTAAGAGAACCCGATGGTTTCTCAGAAGAACGACTATTATGAACATTCGGAGTTGTGTTAACGGGAGACCAAACAAAAATTGGTTGTGATTCAAACCACTTTTGCCAAATTCGACTTGTTTGAATTTTGTTCTTCATGTATATGCTTAGAGTTATCTCTCTTAATTTTCATTTCTTTGTATAGAAGCACTATAGACCTTATGTTTAGGCTTTTGAGGTTACATTCCTACAGCAAATCTTTAGGTTTGAGATACAGAAGTAGTTATCTAAAGACTTAGATTTGTGTCAACTTCTCAGAAAACTAGGTCGTACAGGAACTACATAAGTTGTGTATGAAGATGTTGGTGATTCTAGATCAGTAGATAAAGGCTCTACGGATCATTCGGAATGCAAGTCAATTTATATTTAGCAAGACATTTATCATGACATGGAATAAGTACATTTTGCATACAAGAAACACATAATAGAGTTTTTGCTTTAGCAGCGTTTTGCAACATTAACCACCATTTACGTCTCTTTGTTTGAGATAACATTTGCAGATTTTATTATATGTTTGCTTATTTTTCCTAACATAAACTACTACTTTCTTTGTTGAATTCTTAGAGTTAGCTAAGACACTATTCTTGACATGTGAATCTTTATTCATTGGTCTTCTAACACTAGATGCAACATTCATTCTTATAGAAGATAAATCACTCTTAGCTTCGTTTGTTTGTGATTCTTGTGTTGTGAAAACTCTGTACATTCCAGGTGCTATGACATTTTTGTTTGAATATGCCCCTCTTTGTTTGTCAGGTGAAGTCTATAAAGTGACTGGTTTTGACAATACACGTTTTTATTTTGTTTTTGAAACAACCGTTTTGTTTGAAAAACTTGTTTGTTTATCGGTGTGACACAAAGAAGATTTTGAGAAACATTTGTCTTGTCAAACTTAGTATTTACAGACTTACCTTTTTCAACAGTTTCCAATCTAGTTTTTAACTCAGATATGGTACTTAAAAGATTTTGATTCTCAGCACGAATAGCACCATATGCATATGTTTTCTCAGAGACATGAGCAATTAATTCATCCATTTCTTTTTGAGATTGAGACCGTGTCTTTTTGATTGAATCGAAAAGCTTTTGATATTTTATTTTTACATTGTCTTGTTCTTTCATCAAAGATTGCACTTTAAAATCCAAGAGTAATCAAGAGGATTTGTGTTTTTATTTTTTAAAGTTGACTCCCATTTATGTTTTTCTTTTGCATGTTGTAACTTTAATTCAAAATCAACACTTTGCTTTTGACATCTTTGAACATCTTTTTCAAGAATTTTTATCTTTGCTTGCAAACCCTATTGGATCTCAATGGAATTCTTTTTAACTTGTTCAAGTTTAGCATGTAGGGAATTATCTTCGCATTCATGATTTAACAACACACTTATTTCTACTTCGTGCTTGAGGGATGCTTCCAAAAGTTGATCTTTAAAAAAATCATTTTGCTTCTTTATTTCACAAAGTTCACTTTTTGTAGTCTCAAAAACATCTTTCATTTCTTTTATATCCCTTTGAAATAGTTTCCTAAAGAATTCAAAATAGAACTGCAACTCGTTAACAATCGGTTTGACTTGATCTTGACAAAAATCATTGAGTTGTATTTCTTCAGGAGATGTGTAAAAAATGCTTGCTCTTTTACAATTCTTTGAGTAACTCAGAAACGTTTGAACAAACAATTTTTTTCATTTTAACTCCAATGTATGATCAATGGGACTCCCCATCGAATTGATGCCGGGATAGAAGAAGTTGCATTTGAAGTCTTGTCAGAAGGAATAAAAGAAGATGGAAAATATTTTTGCTCAGTAGAAAGCTCTTTTTGAGGAACGAAGTCTTTATAAAGAGCATTTATTTGTTGGTAATCATTTGTCCAACAATTCTGTTTGTTCGCAACAGCAATTGGATCATTTATTTTTTCTTTCATTTTTTGTTGACTTTTGGAACCATCATCAAGAGTGTCCTCAGTATCTCTAACATTCAAAGGAATTTCTAAATTACTCAAACTAGAGGCAAGATATAACTTTGGACATTGAGAAATTGCTTGTTTGAGTGTATAAAGATTCGAGTACCCCAAACCATGTTTTAATTGCAGATCATACACATACAATGGCTTTTGTCCAAGCATAAACATTCCTTGTAAGGAATTGCCAAGTTTCAACATTAGATCAACATTCTTTTTAAGTTTGGCCTCGAGATCTAGAATATTGTCATGATAACGATCCTCATTTTCACTCATTTGTCGTTTTAAAATTAAATGAGTCTTTTGAAGTTCCTCATTTTTCCGTTTGTAATCATTGACAGCTAAATCTAATTTATCTTGTTGTTTT
Organism: Tanacetum coccineum; assembly: GCA_026074375.1. Classification (NCBI taxonomy): domain Eukaryota; kingdom Viridiplantae; phylum Streptophyta; class Magnoliopsida; order Asterales; family Asteraceae; genus Tanacetum; species Tanacetum coccineum. Next base: position 3,354 of record BQNB010109301.1, read on the forward strand.
TCTAGATCTCGAATGATGATCACGAATAAATTGAGACTGAGCTTGTTGATTAAAATGTTTTGCTTTTCGATCAGCCTCAAGAAATTCATTGAGATAATTGTTATCCCCATTAATGTTTTCTAAAACCCGATTTCCTTATACAACTCAAGCTGATTAGTCAAAGTCGTGTTTTGTTGTTGGACTTTTTGAGCAAATAATTGTTGTTTCTCAGCTTCTAGATATGCATTTCTAGCTAGTTGCTCTAACGCATATAGGTCAGGAACATGTGTATTTTTTTAACACTGCCACTATTAACATGTCCATTTGGTTCATCAAATATAATATTGCTATCTATTTGATCATCACCAATAGTACTGTTAATAATTTTAGTATGAGTTGGATACATTTGTTCTTTATTCTCATTTATGGATGAAGATTGTACCTCACTTATAAATGCAGAATCATAGCTTGGCCCAGCATCAGAAGTATTATTGACTGGTTGAATTCTGGCCATTAAGCATATGTTTGCACCGAGTTCTTCAATTTCTTCCATCCTTGAAGCATCAGCAAAGAGAAAATCATTTTGTTCATCGGTAAGAATTACTCCAGCTTCATCATGTTTTGCCAGCAACATTTGTTCCATGAAATATTTTGAATCCCGAACTTTTGGCTTTTGGCTTTGAACAGTTGAAGTATTTCCCGAAGAAGAAGTTCGAAGAGTCCTTTGAACATTTCCGGTATCTTTTTGAGCATTAGATCCCTCAACAACTTCCTCTTGAATATAAGCTCGTCTAGTATTTCTTCCAGTATTACCAGAGTTTCTGCTTTGAATATTCACCCTGTCTCCTTGAATAATTGCTTGGTTTCTGGTGTTGGATGAAGTACGGAGACGATTATTTGTTGGATTAGAAAAATTTTGAGTAATGGATCGAGCAAGCAACAACATTGCAGAGGCTAAGGGATCTTCAGAATTGGTTTGAACATCGTCCTGCTAGTACTCATCGTCATAATCAACCACAGACGTAGGATGTGTAGCATAATAAGATGAGGTATTTCTGGAAGATGAACTTGTGTATGCTATTAGAGCCAAAGGATCATGAGGCTTTTCTAACTTCTTTGCCCGTGATGCATTAACCAGTTTCTCAAATTGCTGAAGGTAATCAAAGAGATCATCAAACGAATCCACTGTTAAACGTTTAGCAAGACGAACTTAGGTGACATATTTCAACCATTCCGGTTGTAATCTATTCAGGAACTTTGTGTTAACTGTGACAATTAGAAAAATCATTTTATTTCGTTCCAAATCATTCATTAACTGAGCAAAGTGGTTGTAGACAGAAACAAGTGCTTCCCCTGGTTCAGCAACAAACTGATCAAATTCGTTCGTAAAACGAGTTTCTCTGTCAACTTGGTTTTGTATAGTGCCCCTCATCAGACGTTTAACTCTTTCCCACATTTCCTTAGCCGTAGTGCAAGCATCCATAGAGTTGTAAATTTCATTTGGAATAGAAAGTAGAATCAGATTCTTGAGCTCCATTTCAGTATCATAGTGCAATAACGCATCACCTTGTAAATCCTCTGCAGTCTGCAGTTTCGGTACTGTCGAATCACTAGGAACGAACTTCTAAAACTGATAAGGACCTTCATCAAGTGCTTTGTTAAGCCACTTTCGGTTTTCTCTCTTTCGATTTATATATCGTCTAATTCTACTTGCCCATGGTATATAACTACCCCTTTCAAGCATGGGAGGCCTAGTCTATAGAATCCGCATCAGCGAGGGATTGTGATACTGTTTTGGATGTCAACAAGTCTTATGATGCAAAGATGGATCTTTGTAGACGAATATGAGTGATATTGTGAGAAAAAAACCAAACTCAGTAACAATTGTCAACCTTTCTGATCAACATGTTCTCGGTATAAAAAGTAGTCTGAAACTCGGTACACTTCTCGGACAGAACTAAAACTCGGACAAAGAATACTATCAAACTCGGTACTCTTAAAACGTAGTAAACTCGGAAATACTCTAAATCAAAAATCGATTAACTTGTTTTATTTCAAAAAATTGATTTAATCAAACTCGATAGAACCGAATTTTGAACAAATCCTTATGATATGGATGAACAAGAACCACAATCTCGATAGAACCGAAATTTATGATGTCTTAATAATCCAAAACACTTAAATCACCAAATTCGATAGAACCGAATTGATTTCGAGTTTACAATACCGGAACTTTGTTTTTCAAAAAACCTAATCAACGAGACAACTGTGAACTTGTAATTTTAAAGGACTTTGTAAAAGTCTTATTTCCGAGATTAACTCACCAAATCTGATTCATACACTTTTTGATAAAACCGAAAAATGTATGAATACTTATGAAACTCGATAGGCAACCGAGTTTATCAATAAGCACCTAATAACGATATATCTATTACAACACTTTTTCTACCGAAACTAAACTAATAACGATACAAAAACTTCCGAAAATGTAAAGAAATGATCTGAAACTACTACAACTCCTTCCGAGAATGATAAAACACTTCCGAAAATGCAAACTCCACAAGAATTCGTCAAATCAAATCCAGTAGAATACTCGATAACGTGCAAATACTCAAAATAACTGCCAAAATACTACTTGAAAGCTCAAAAATCTCAACCGAATTCACTGAATTGCATCGTGAGGTTCTCGAACGTGTAAAAAACTTACGAATCGAATCACTCTAATTCTCTAATGGCGTCTGATACCACTTGTTAGGTCTTGTTTATCTTGAATCATACATGATCATCAATGAAAGCTTAGAGAAAATAGTAGAGGAAGGCAAGTATTTAATTTTCAAATATTATAAAATGGAGGGAAAAAGGAAAAGATTATTACAAGGCTTAACCCCCTAATGGTGATTAAGAGGGGTATTTATAGGAGAGGGAAGGAAGCTTCCCTTCCTTTATTTTTCTAATGTTTCACTTCTAGTCCCTAGACTTTGGTAATTATGTTATTTCTTACTTTTAGCATAATAAACCTTATTACAAGCTACATTATTCTTAACAAAATAAAGACTAATGACTAAATATAATAAAACCACATAATCGACACTTTTCTTGAACCTAACACAGTGGGTTAAGGGTGTAAGCAATGCTCTTCATTAATAATCTAGAATCCGCCAAAAAATTACGAGAACTGTAAAATGGATAGGCTCGAAGGGGTTTACTAGGGGTATCTTGTACTAAAAATGAGTGCGAAGCAATGGGTATAGTTATATGATCGAGGTGACCATATTAACAATTACAGGCTTAAAACAAGGTTTATCCTAGTGCCTCTTAACATTTAGAAAATCCTAATCATATAAGTGCGATCTCACTAGCTGTCTCGAGATGAATCACTGGAACAAGGTAAAAAAAACTAGTACGCCCCTGGTTTTTCTCAGTAATGGAGAAGAAAAAAATGATAAGCTGATTAAATCGTCATCTAAGAATCGTCCATATGAAACTCCTAAGAACTCCAAAGCTTCTTCTCATCAAATATAACCTACAAAGTAAATCAAAGACAAAAACAACTACACCTGGCGTAAAATCGGCGGGATAATGATATATACAACGAAACTTTTAGGGTTGACTCTATAAAAGCAGTAAAGATAGGGTGAATGTGTTAATGTAATCAAGGTTTTCTGCAGGTTTTTAGGAAAATTACAAATTTTAGAAATTATGCAAAATTAATTTTTCAAAAATAATAAAAAATCGAATTTTCACAAGTCTGGAGATGCGACGCCGTCAGGAAAAATCCTGACGCCGTCTCCAGACACTGTGAAAAATTCACATTCGTTTTCTTGGAAAAAATTTCTGCACGCAATTCTATTAGTTATTTCCTGCAAAAATACTGCATAAACCACGAAAATTATTAGCACAAACATATGACTCTAACAAACATGACACAAGACACACAAGACACTCCTAAAATGGGGAAAATAAAAGATTGGGTTGCCTCCCAAAAAGCGTTTGTTTTTTCTTGTAAAGTTTGTATTATCCTGAGTCTTGTGTCTATTTTGTACGGTTGGAAGAAATTTGCACATTGCAAATGGGAATGTATATTATATTCAAAACTCATGTAATTTTACTACCATCGCAATAATGGTACGTCCGAAGAATAAAGGAATTATCGAAGGAATTATCCGGAATTATTATGATCGTGAAGATGGTGAAACTACACCGAGTTTCGTAGTATAGTGTTAGCAAAAAAAATGAAAAAAAATAAAAAAAATTAGAAAAATCGCAATAAAAAAGAGAAGGAAAGTTTGAAGATAATCTTTTCGCAACTATCAAGGAATTACCAGAAATGATCTATTATTCCGTTATTGATACAAATCGACGATGTAGAGTATTTGTACAAAGTGAAGATATCGGCCACATCCTTTAAAGTAAGTAAAGTTTGGGAATGTTTTATGGGAAGTTGACCGTTACGGGAACGCCAACTTAGGTTGTTTTTTTTATCTATGATCAGACATTGTAATTAGTAGAGTCGTTATGCAAGAAAAGGTCAGAAAAAAAGGTGTCTAGCAACTTGTGTTTTAGACTTAATCTATTTGTTTTGTAATTTTTTTAACAACAATTTAATTCCCTTTCCTAATCAATAACCATGGGTTTTACGCGAATGAGGATGTGATCAATCGTGCATGTCTATTTCGATCGTTACGGCCATGATGCATGTCATAGCTCCTTGGTAGGTTTATTACAATTGATGAAAGTTAGAAGATCCATACCCTAAATTACTCTACTATCCTACTACTTTAGCTTATTCAAGGGGGAGTGATCAAGTCACAGAAAAAATACCAAAAGTGCTAACCCGTCATTACAGGTGTGTAATTGTGCTCTTTGTTACCTCTCCTGGAATATTGGTATCGATAAAGATTAGTTAGAGTAATCAACCCTAAGCCTTATAATAAAAACCCATTTTACCTTTATAAACTTGTTACTCCTTAGCTCTATGCAGTATAGGATTTACCATGCCAGCCTATGAAAGAATGACTCGTCAACTGACCGAGCAATTTGAGCGAATTAGTTACATGTTACCACCATAGATTATTGAGTGATTTGAGTGTTTTCATCTCCTATTTTCTTTAAGGTTGTTTGTTTGTGTACTTGTGTAAGGATCAAATAAATGCATAAACAGAAAATATCCTTAGGGATAACATTTTATTAACTCTAAAGGCTACTTGAGGACGAAGGTAGGATTCAAAGTGGGGGATATTTTATGACATCAAATAAATTCGATTTTATAGCATCCTTTTATCATATGTATTTTAACTCAACCCATTTTTGTATAATTATTGCAAAGAATTGTTACTTAATCGTCTTTATTTGAGAATTGCAGTAATTATGGAGTACTTGGTGAATATTAGCAAAAGGCGCGCATTCTTGTGCTTAAACGAAGATATTTCGAAGGTTAATGATTCTGACTACCAATACGCCATATCCATCAAGGAAGATACGGCATATCCGTTCCTGCACTCACCAAATACCACAAAGGAAACAAGCTCAATACGTCGTATCCAAAGAAGACCAATACGCCGTATTGGATATATAGCATGTGAATATTCTGGAAGATATCAAACGTGCCCTACCCCAAGAAACTCCAATGCGCCATATCCAATCCATTGGATACGCCATATCGAACCGACTTCCAGACCCTATAAATACAAAACTCAAAAACGAGTGTTAGGTGTGCTAAATCATATTCTCGATACCTAAATTGATTATAGTCACCAAACAAACTTGTGCCAGTCTCTCAGGCTGAAACCCCCCTTTTACTTGTTAGAATTAGGATTAGAACTAACATAAGAATAACATAGGTTTGACTTATATTATAATTAACATAGATTAGATAACCAAGATATAAATAAATTGAGAGATTTAACCTCGCTTTAAGTGTTCGGCACCCTACTTACCACGAAACTACTATCGATCGGGTACACTACCCGTTAAAGTGTTGTTTTTGGATAAGTCGGCAAAATATAAATTTAAAACTTGAATCATTAAAATATACACCACACAACGACACATCAGAGCAGTACCTGGCTTTAATTCAAGATAATAATAGACCGGGCATAGTGAAACCCGAGATTGGTAATGACGTCAAATTCGATATCAATAGCAATTTTATGAGGGAATTAAGACGCAAAATTTTTGCAGGTACTGATGATGAAGATGCCCACAAACATATGCGAAGGGTATTAGAAATCATAGATCTCTTCTATTTCCCTGGCGTCACTCACGATGCCGTTATGCTTAGGGTATTTCCTATTACCCTCAAGGGGTGGGCCTTGAGGTGGAAAAGAAAGCTTCTAGCAGGAATGATCAATACTTGGGATCTCCTGGAGAAAGAGTTCAACTGGCAATATTGTTCACCTTATAAAACTGCTAGGAAATTAGAAGAGATCCGCAATTTCAAACAAGAGATGTACAAGACATTGTATCAAGCTTGGGAAAGGTACAATGATCTGCTATTTAAATGCCCGCAACATAATCTAAATAATCATCAGAAGGTTTAGATCTTCTATACGGGATTAGACATCTCTACCCGCAAACTGCTCGACTCTAGAGGGTTCATTACTCTGATGACACTAACTTAAGCCCTTAAATCAATACAAGTCATGGTAGATCATTCACATAATTGGTATGATGAAACAACCACTAAGAAAAAAATCAACAACATCCCATATAATATTGATGACATTCAAGAACGTTTCAAAGAGGCACATATTACCAAGGAATGTCCTCTCAAAATAGAGGATTGTGTAGTTGAGTAGAGTAAGTATTTGAGATCCTTAGAGGAAACCATCATTAAATTATGGGATGAATCAATTAAAAAATAGGCTGTGGATGATGAATGGATTAGGAAGTCCATTAAAAACATGGAATCCAATATAAAGGCACTTAAAACTACGACAAAGAACCTGCAAGAAAAAGCCTATCAATTAACCAAAACAATCCTCACTAATACAGGAGAAAAAAGAACAACAATGGGTAAGGGAAACATGAAGGAGCCGGTTCCTCGTGACTTACCACCTACGCCATTTCAAGGACATTTGAAGGAACAAATGGGTAGCCCTTACAGAACTCATGAAACTGTTTGCATGATTGAAAATCCTGGGAAGTTCATAAAATGAAATGAAGGCCTAGGAGGATAAAGGGGACATGGATGTCGGTTGGGACATTATAGTCAAGGATGTAGAAAGGCTTAGGCAATTTCTCACACCTACCATACACACTTTACCCAACCTTAAACCTGTAGTGAAACCATATATGCCACTAGGACCAGTCCATGATAATGAGAAAATTATAAGGGAAGAGTAACAGGATTATGATATTCCTCTACATGATGGCGTGATACAACCTTTGACCCCTCAGATACTTCACATCACACCGCCCGATGATGATTATGTAGCACCGGCTACTAGTCCTACTTTGGATAAGCAATTGAATAAATTTAGGAAGGAGTGTTCCGATATTACCAGGGTTGCCGAAAAGGTAAATGGTAACCCTGTTGAAGATGTACAGGAGCTCTCATATATTAAGGCATATGATTGTGAGACCTTTATTTGGAAATTACTACACCAAGGAAGCCAATCATCACACGAAACCGGTAAGACTAAAAGGGAAATGAAATCTCATCAGCGCTATGGTTCTAATTTATCATTTCCCTATCTAGTGACAAATTTACACCCGTATGGTGCTCACTGCTACTCTCGCTCACATTTGATTTTAAGTGAAGGAATGAACACTCTATTACTTGGAAAATAAGGGTGGAGTCAAGCTCGTGAGTCAAACAAAAACAAGTGCTTCATGGGAGGCACCCCATGCCTATCTTATTATATTTCATCTCTGCATTTTAGTTGGTTTGTTTGTTTCTATCTTTGTTGTGCAGGTTCCAGCAGATAGGAGGCAAATTTAGAGACCGTTTTGACCTGTAATTGTGTGGTAAAAATGCTGATATAGCAGTAGTTACGGCGTAACATTTATGGTTACGCCATAACCTCTTTAATTACATCGTAAACCCTCTCGTGGTTACGCTGTAAACTGGTAAAACAAAACTTTTAAAATTATCACATGATTACGGCGTAACCATCGGGGTTTAAACATTACTAAACCTTGTATATCTAAATGAACTTTGTGGGTATGTTCCCTGAAACCCTCATGAGACTTCACTCGTCCACTCGGGCCACCGAGTGGTTTAAAAGGCTTGTTGCATATGCTAATTGCAATCGTGATTCCTACGAAAGTGATAGGTTTGTATAACTTGTATATTTATCTTTGAGCAATTTTATGCTATTTTGTTTTAAGTGATCATGGGGGATAATGAGCTTGCTTAAGATGGAGATTTTTCTGTCAGTTTATTACATTTCATATGTTCAGAAGCAATTCTCAAGGGAGTTTCTTATTCTAATTCTACTCTTTCTGTTTATTTTATTTCCTTAATGTACAATAAGGCATTGTGCAAAACAAATGGGGGGGATAGGAGTTGAATTATCACTTGACCTATTCTTGCCTTCGATTTTTCTAGTTTTCTTTGAAAAATGATATTGATTTTAAAAATATTGACATGTTTTTCTTACTAAACTAGAATTAATCTTTGTCGAATGCACATTACCCTTTATTATTACTTGGTGAGGTTTAAGCCTACTATTTTGTTTTCATCTCATTATACAAAAATCCACCAAAATTTGAGTGTGCCGGTAGTATTGTAGACTTTAGAACTTGGCTTGTACATCATTTCGAGACTTAATTGATTAGCAAGAATAGATGGTTCGAGAAGGCAACAATTAGGATTTCACCCAAATAAGCCTATAAGTGTATGTTTATCGACTTGTTACACTGACTTGTCGACCTCCTATAATAAAAACCCCTTTCTTGCACTCATCATTAGTGCAAGATACCCCTATATCACCCTTGTTAAGCCAATCTATGTTTCCACCCAATATTATATGTTTCGTTACACTATTTCACCTTAACCAACCCTGTAGTCTATATTCATTCTTGTGTTGAAATTTCTGGCTACCTAAGTCCATGGTACTAGAAAATGGTTCGAAGATTGGAAATTTTGTTAATGACATATTATTTGATCATGGAAGACCCCCTGGTATTATCGATTTCGATATTATTTATCTCAAGTGGGGGGATGTTTGATATATAAAGGAGTATTGTAAAATAAAAAAGAAAAGAAAAGGTGGTGCAACTATAAGCCACCTAGTGATTAAACTCTTGATGTTGGTAATAAAACCAACTAAGTAAAAGGTGGTGCAACTATAAGCCACCTAGTAATTATGAGGATGGTGTAACTATAAGCCATCTAGTGAAGAATGGGTTAGCACGCTCCACAAGATCTCATTATTAGCTAACCCATCGTGAAGATATGATTAGATTTTTGCACTCAAAGACTTGGACTATAGATGGATAATAGCCGGTTATGGATACCTCAGATTATATATGACTATTTGTTTTATGTTTTTATCTTAACACCAATTAAATGTGTATCCCATGTCTATCCTAACCCGTATATCACCTAATAAACCCTGTGTCATGGTCACCCTGTTGCTTTCAATAATTGTATTAAGACCTAAATTCTAACTGAGCAGCTTTTTGTGTACATATCCAAAGCTTATGATAGGAAATACATGATATGACTGGCGGTAAGCGTCACCCACCGAAAATAAAACACTTAGACAAGTTGAGAGTTGAGTGATTTATTATCCCCTTATCGAGAGGTGTACGGGCTTTGACGTTTTTCTAGCATAAAGTCTATTTTATAGATTCAATTTCTTTGAGTTTAAATCAGAGAAATCCTTTTATAAGCTATTCTAAACATTCGACTTGAGGGCAAGCAGAAGTCCCAAGTGGGGGATATTTGATAAATATCAAATATTGATAACTTTTATAGTGTCAATTCTCCCCTAAAAATACTTGCAATTGTCTTATAAATACTTGAAATCGATACTTTATTGGTATTTCCTTGTTTTCAGGTAAAATGCAAGTATATGACAAGAAACACGGAAAAAGGATGTAAAAATAAAGAAAACGTGGATTCTTAACAAGGTTTATTTATGGCGTATACACATACGATAGTGTTACGGCTGTAACAATTCAAGGCAAGCCCACATCACCCTAGCAAGATACTGCGTAATCACAGAAAAGCTTTAGTCATAACATCATATAAATGTAGATATGATCATCCAATCAGCGTTATACGGCGTTAACGTGTCTAATAAGTTAGCGCCGGTAACATATATTATACCATACAACCTTGGAAACCCTCGTCGGCACTTTACGGCGTAACACTCTACAAGGTTACGCCATAACAAATTCATAATATATAAATAGAGGCCTTATTCAGCCACTTTAGTATCATCTATTCCACCAGAGATCCAAGGGGTAACCAAGGCCTCGAAAGCTCGAAGAATTCCACCAGAAGTCCAAGGGATATCACACTTAACTTACTGTTGTTTTAATCGTTTATGAACAACTTCTGTAAGAATTATGAGTATTCCATCCATGATTATCTTTATTAATTCTTACTGTGTTGTTTCTATGAGCGGCTAAGCACTTCAAGTGCTGGCCTAGTCATGAATTTACTATCGTTATAATGTTTATTTCCTGTTAGATTATGGTTTTGTTGGATATCCTTTGATTATCATGTAACCCTGGGTTTTGGTAGTATTGCGGGTGGTTTAGATCATGTTAATCCTGTTATTAGATTACCACTTGAACGTGGTATTAGCAAGGTACTAGGGTTGGGTGATCATCCTAACCCTAGTGTAGGAACTAACCCTGTTACCACCTCTATCACCTAATATACTTTCTGTATAGGTTATTAGACTAGTTCTTGGGATAGTTGGGATTAATCACTATGACCTGGTTGCCCTACCTTTGTGACTTTTAGGAGATTCAGGATCGCAGGAATTATAGGGCAGACTAAATATATCTATTCAGGTCTGTCGATTTTAGAAACCACCAAAGAAACCATGATGTAACATTGCGCAAGAAAACGTAGTTGTAACGGTAGTAATGAAATGGCTAGGTTAGCACTCCTTTCTCCCTGATTACTTCTATCTCTTTTAATTTTTGCATATTTACTTTCTTGTTAATCTCAAAATAAATCTTAAAACTACTTTAAAAACGTGACACTTCAAATTAAAACTAATTGACACTTAGCTCTTAGGACGACCTTGGATTTACCATCTCTACAATACTCACGATTGGGTTCTCTGCCCGTTAGTATGTTTGTCAAGTGAATCGAGTTTTATAAATTTAAAACTTGGTAAATAAATATTTAAAATAAAATACGCATAATCTCCCTAGGTTTATACAAAGTTACCCACTTAAAACCTCAAAAATGGTTTTATATTTATAGAGATATCGATGTGAGGGAGTCGCTTAGAAATCCTGACGCCGTAGCCACGTAGATGAATCTAGATCCTCTTTAAGTCGGCTACGTCCTGACGTCGTTGCGAAATTCCTGACGCCATCACCATATAGATTACGACGGCATCGCTTTATGCCTGCGACGCCGTCTCCAGCCACTGTATGCATAAATCTTCAAGAGATTTGGTGTAGGTCCGTAATCTTGTCCGTTTCTTCTCCAATTGAGCCCAAGTCAAGTGTATTTCCTCTAAAAGCCATCCAAGTGCTAAAAACATAAAAACAAACTATTAAGCATGTAATCCGGGCATATTTGCATGATTTAAGGGGTTTAATGACCCCGAAAGGGTGTATAAAATGACACCTCATCAAGTATCTTTCCCAAAGAGATTTGCTTTATTCCGTTTAACATAAAGCAATGTTTTTCCTACCTTGTAAACCTTCTAGAAGAGAAACATTTCGTTTCAGCTTCTAAGAGGATATCGACATCGTTCAACTTAGAATTGTCAACCAAACTGAACTGAAGCTCTTGCTAAGGCCTTCTTTAGTTTCTGAACCGCTACATAAACTGAAGTAAAGATGCTACTTGATGTTTTCTGTACCTAAAGAACTTAAGCTGAACTTTTCTTTAACTAACTCAAGCTAAACTTGTTTTTTGCTAGATTATACTTAGGGGATTTTATGTTTAAATCTACTAAGAGACTAAAGGGATCAGGAACTGACCTAACAGGCTAGCATGGGAAGATACCAACACAATCGTACTACAACGAATGATTGTTGAGGCGCTTTTCATAACATTTTGCCAAAAGCTCCCTTGGCACTAACTGTCCCAATTAATTAAGAGCAGCAAACGGTTTTCTCGTTAGAGGCTGTCACTTAATAGGAACAATTGAATGCCACGGGATGGCTTGATACGAAGCTAAGAAAAGGAATAAATCAACCAAAGAGTTGTATTCATCATAGCTCAGGTTCCACATCAGGTGTACACATTCATCGACACATAACAGATTCCTTTTAGCTTTTGCAGATAAAAATACAATCACATTACCAATCCAATCTGTAAAACATCTGCGGGTTTGTTCTTAACCCAACCAGATAATCACAGCAATCCATGAACAATAATCAACAGAGTGCTTAGTTAAAGATATGTGGCTCAGAATAAAGCTCAAGGAATGAATAAAGAGGACATCCGTCATGGCTTAAAATATGTAAATATGCCTTGCCAAGACACGGATGTTCATAGCTTTAATAGAACCTGCTTATTGTCATTAAACCTAGGAGGCTGGCCCACTATGATATATAACTCAGATGTATTAGGTAAGGCGAGTTTAACACATCCTTTACCATGATAAACCAAATTCAGAACACAGCAAATACAAAACAACCCTTCAGAACAACAATACAAAAGAGAATAGAACATTGTTTGTTATTCTTCTAGTTTAATGACAACGGTGCCCGTAGATCAGTCATCCCTATTAAGTAAGAGATTTTATCAAAAACTCATACTTTATAAGGACAACAGATCCCACAAGTATTACAGTCAGGAAATTAGAGGAGGAGCATCGAAAGATGATTTGGCTCAGATTAAAGCTTGAGGTTCTGAAAAATCAGAAGCTCGGCATCCAGCCAAATCACTACGTACATATCTATGAAGCAACCTAAGGCGCTTTCAAATGGAATTGCGTGACAATCCAGAAACACACATTGTTAAAAACCAACATAAAGGTAAAAGTAATTGAACATGGGCATCCCCGCACCACCCTTTTGTACATGTGCAGTGCGGTCGACATCAAGGCGTCGTCTTCCACTATGATTGCAAACAAAAATTGACAATGTGGTGCCCTCTCATTATGTGGAGCAAGACTGTCAACTACCCAAAACAAATAAAGTTGATTAGTAAACTAAGTAACCCCAATAATAAAATAACTCCTGATATAAAAAATAAAATAAAATCACGAAAGCTGAATAAGCTGAAACCAACCACAACACAAAAATTGCATACAAAAACACATCCTGACAACACATCAAATAAAACCCCTAATTATTCTTTAATAGTACGAAGAAAGTGTATCGTCTTCCGACACGCTTTCGATGTTTTCCAACAATCAGTTATGTGTTCCGATCACATTACCAATCCAAGCTGCAAACCACCCGCCTATTCATTCCTAACCCTTTCAAACACTGACAAAAAAACATGATCGAAGCACATCTAGATTTTTCATAGGAACTTTAATAAACAGCATGTCATTCAGCAAAAGATATCCAATACAATAACTATTTAGGCTCAGATTTTTAAACAAAGTAGGGCCAAAAAGAACTAAACTCCGCTATAGCTGTAAAGAACCATCCGGTCCTCGCCTCGCCAAGTTACGAATAGCATCCAAGATGACCCACTTCATTTGATTTAGAAAACAACAGGTAATCATCATAGCCTAGTACTAATAGATAGCATGGAAAGTAAGAAAGAAATTTCTTTCTTACTTAAGATCCGTTCACCATGGCTGCAAACTCTATGAGATGCCACGCCAAGGTACGAAAAATCTAAGCTTAACCAAACAAAATGATATTAGCAATCAAATTCCCCATTCATCATTCACAAAGTGTAACATTAGCATCAATAAAGTGCGATACAATAAGTGTAAATATTATCAGAAATGAGCCTCACATAGGTAAACAATCGAAGAAAAAGGATACGTCTGCCATGGCTGCAACCTCAGTGAGTTGCCCCACTAAGTTACGAACAATCTCAGCTTTATTCGAACCCACTAAGACTCATCAACCCAGCCTGTTATAATCAATATCAAGATCAGTGTTATTTAACACCAAAAAATTTAAAGCGTAATAAGCAAATAAATGAGCTCATAAGCCGACAAAATAAGCTAATCCAACCATCTTCAAATAATGTGTTATAAATAAGACATAAGCTCAACAAAAGCCAATATTTAATTAGAGGGCCACACAACAGTTATAGATAAGGCATAAGCTCAAGAACCCTAATAATCAAACAACCATTAACATCATAAAGAACCACAACAGTTAAATATAAATGCATTCAATTCTAAACACCACGACAATCAAGCATGAAATAATGTCTTAAAAATAAGTCATAAGCACAACAAAAACTAATATTCATAATCAACCCCACCAAACCTAATAATCAAACAACGCTTAACATGCAAGAAAACATAATAACAACAAAACAACAATGAAGCAACCAACAATGCATTCGACTAAACTGAACAATATCAACAGATCCGATCTGAATAACAACAAACAAGATTCCTAAAAACAATAAACGCAAAAGTCACCCAAAAATACTGAAAGACAGATTGCCACCATGCAATATCAAAAACAATTAAGTGGAAAGATTAGATGGCAAAGCACTAAGCAAAATATAATAAAGGATTTACTGTTGAATCTAATGTTCACTCTCTCACAAATTACTGTAGCAGTGATATAATATTGTTTAATTGCTATCGTCGGACCGGGTTAGGAGTTAAATGGCAGGTGTTCAACGGATCGGATTTTCAATTGATAAAGAAGAGATGTGAGTGACAATTGAGGAAACCATCTGGTGTATAACACCGATGGTTCGGGTAAGGCGGGTATGAACCAGGCCCAAGAATTATGGCCCAATTGCTTGCTAATGTGCTCCTGATTTATGTTAGTTTTTAACAATGCATTCACATACAATACACAAATACTTGAGAGGATAATATATTACTACATTCGTTCCAAAATAATTGTCTAGTTTGACTTTTCAGAATCAAACTGATTCAATTTTGACATGAACTAGTTTTGTGTGTGTCTTTTAGTATGTCATTCTCTATCCTAACCAAACGGAAGAATACATTTTCTCGCCAGTTTCACCAATACATTCCTTACTTTTACAAAACAGTAGAATAAATCCTCTATCTTGGAATTATTCTTTTTCTGTGTCATTCCATAATTGAAAAGTAATAATCCGAATGCAAGAAGATACATATTATATCATCGTACATTTATTGTTATGGGGGTGTGAATCGGTTCGGTTATCGGGTTATTTATTCAGTTCGGTTAATTTGGATAAACATTTTATAGGTAAAACCAAAAACCGAACCGAACCGAATTCAAATAAACAGAACCGAATAACCGAAAACCAAACCATATAAACGAAAACCGACTTGAATTACATAATTTTAGTTATTTATTAATTTATTATGTATATATATTTTTAGCACAATTTTTAAAAAAAAAACCGTCTATCCTCACAAAACCAAAAAACCGCCTCAAAAAAAGTCATCCATGGCCTCTCTCTTTAGATCAAAATCTCATCAAACTTTTTGGATCCAACAAACATCAACAAGTATGATGAAAAAATAAATGTCACCAATCCCTTTGGATAGATGTCATCTCATTTCAAGATCTACAAAGTTAGTAAGTGGTTTTAATTCGATTTTTAAATGTGTGTTTCGATGAAATTCGATTTTGATTTTATTTTTATTTTTCAATGCTACGTTTTTAATAGAGATATCGTTATTGCTTTTAAATCGTTTAATCAAGATAGTATTTGGATTATTACCCGATTTAATTTTTGAAATCGATTTATTTTATAAGTTAGGATCTGAAATATTTCGTTTATTAAGTCGAATCTAAACATATTGGCCAGATCTACATTCAGATATAAAGAACATTTAAATATTTGTTTTGAAGAAACCAAATTAAATATATGAAGAACATGTTGATAGGAACTAAACGTTTATTTTTTACTAATTGATTAGTTTTTTTATTGAAATAATTAGGTTATTTTATGTTAACACTAAATGGTTTACAATCAATAAATGATGATTCTTGAAAGATAGAGTTTTGATTCAGTATTATTGTTTAGGGAAATTTATTCGAAATATATTGTTATGGGTTGTGGATTGACTATCAAGCCTTATTTTAACATTTTTTTATATAACCTTTGTTAGCAAAAGTTTGAATCTAATTGTTTTATTTATTCCTATTTGACGAGAAACGAAAAATGAACTAAAAATGCTCAATAGTTATGTAATTCAACACTATTTTTATTTAATTACATGTAAAAGTCGGCTAATTTGGACTCGAAAAGTAATTCGGTTACATGTTCTTTTGTTAATTAGTTGTCGTTATTTTTGTTTTGTATACTTTCATGTAACTCAGTAAGTGTGAATTTATGTTAACATAAAATGTGTGGATAGTTTCGCACATGTATGTTTTTGTTTAAGTGTGCATTTATGTTAACTAGCTTTTTTTGTTTTTTATTTATTTGTTTTAGTGCGAATGGCTCAATTATAGGAAACACGGTGTGTGACGAAGATGATCAACGGATGTACTTGTGTTTTTAGAATGCGTGCACATATGTTCTCGAAAGGGCATGCATATATGTTTTTGAAGACGTGCATATATGTTATACTAAATTTGATAATAATCTTGTTTTTGAATTGTATTTTCTGTAATATCAATTTTTGTATATGATATTTGTGTTCTTGGTTTGTTATAAATTTAGAGCTAATATGTATCAAGTTTATGTTTCTATTTATGTTTTTAAAAATTTCAAAGATTAAAGAAATATAAATCAGAAACATATGTGCAATTAAAAATTTGAAGTAAAGCAAATGATGTTTAAACAATTGTACGCAAGAAACATATGTAAAATTACAATATTTAAAAAAACAACACTACGACAATGGTTACTATCAACTCATTTGTATTAACACAAATAGTTTACTTATTTATTCAGTGACAATCACAACTTTGTTACTGGTAATCTGCACACGACCTAATATAGGTCGAGCACTCGAGCCATTAGATATATCAAGGGCTATAAAAGAGGTTATTCTAATGGCGTCGTTCTTTACTTTTATATGTGTGTAGCTAAACGCATACATGTCCTATGTTAGAATTGGATGTAAAGAGATGCGAGGTTTTGACATTGATGAATTTTCACCCAACAAGCCTTATAAATCCACATTATAACTGAGCTTAGAGAGTATGGTATGTAAGATCCATTTAGGTTTGTCTCTCTCTTGATTATTTCATTATCTTAAGGTCTAATACTGATTATATACTGATATACTACTGATGATATACTACTGATATTATATTACTGATATATATCAGTTACCATACTTCTTTATGGGTTTTGTCACATTTGAATTTATTCTTACACACGCTTTTTGCAAAATGTCTTTTTTTGTATGTATTCCATTAATCTTAATACTTTTACACTACATAACATACATAACAAACCACTAGCATTGAGATAGTAGCATTTAAATTTTAAAGTTAAGATGCATTAACTAATTGACCACATCTGTGATTAGATTATCGAGGAGGTACTGCAATCACTACAAGGAAGGTTGTGACACGAAAAATCACTGTCCGTAAATTGTTACGAACACTCTCTTTAACTCAGTAAAAAGAATCGTATTTTGTACCGCACTCGATAGTAATAAAAATGGTTTTACTTTGTTTCTGTAACCCGTGACAGAGTCATGACTTATGACCTTTTAGTGACATTTGTAGTATGTAATAAGCAATACAAGCCTACATAATCCACAGCTTGCATATTCAAGGCTGAGTCAATTATCTCTTCACTATGTATGCTGGTGTTTGGAATGATTGGTTTAACATTGGAACTGGGTTATGGAAGTGTAATAGAGTTTGGTTCAGCTAGTTACAAGGATGCACCAGGTTCTGCTTTGGTCTGGTTGTTTGGTTTACTTGCACCATTTTGGAATTGAAGGAGGTTTGCATTTTCTTTCAATTTCACATTGGTATTTTGATTTATAATTTTAGTTTTTGGTATTCTGGACATTCCTTGGGCATCCATCAAAATGGCTTGATTATGCCATGTATTATAAGCCATTATTAAATTCATGCACCTTGATCGAGATCAGTTGGTTCTATTCTTTGCCTTTGTTATGCTGGTTCTATTCATTTTATTAAACATATGACATTATTATAGAAACGTTACATATTCGTTTCTCATGTTCGAAAAACTAATTATGGAAATTTAATTTTGCTAAAAAAGGTATGTAAGTTTAAACTGAATTAAGCCTACATTTTACAAACCATTATGAGTGTCTAAACATTAATTTGTTGCATGTTATGATGAAAAAATTATATTCACTTCCATGTAAGCATAGATATATGTTTTTCTGCGACCATCATATGGTGCAAAAGGTTTAAACTCGTTTGAGTCGTTCAACATGCTCCAGTTTTTTTATTTATTGTAACATTGAATAAAAATGTGTTAATAGGTTGAATTTGAAGGAAGTTTATGTTTTTGGAAGAGTAGTCTAGACATTTGCATAGTGTTACAGAGCCTAAGTACATTGCAACCTTTCAATGTATTGTTATTCAAATTGAAAGTGAAATCTCAGAGTTCCTTAGCCAATTCAGAGTCTCGAGCATACCCGCTTGCTTTCAGAAGTTGCTGCCAGCAAAATATTGGCCGCTAACGCCTTTAAGCTGACAGTTTTTTTCCTCCTTTGTTGATTCATGTGCTAGATACTTAGAGCATTTTGATAAAAGTGAGATGTGTTGATAGTATAATGTTTAATAGCTATATATGATTCATATATAGCATCTACACCATCTGATATTGAAAGCCTCTATTTTAGGTATAAAGAGTTCGCGTTCATCATGGGTGAAATCAACTAATTTGATGGATGTCTCTTAAAAGATTGGCAGGTACATAATAATCAATATAGGCTGGTTATGCAGGTCAGTTTTCCATTTATATTGATCAAAATAAATAATATGTTGAGCAAATGTACTAAGGGCATCACTAGAAAACTTTTGTTGTCCAAAATTTATGATACATTAATATGTAAATATAATATGGTGGTCCTATTTTAATACCTCTAGACAATCCGTCTGATATTCAAAATATTACAGCACCAACTATGTTAGATGATATCATTTCATCACCAAAACACAAAATAAGATAAGAGAAATCTTAGAGAGAGAAAGAACTAGAGAGAGACAAAGAGAAAACTGGTTACTTGCACATGAAAGAAAAAAGAGAAATCTTAGAGA
>BQNB010109303.1:0-22781 GCA_026074375.1 Tanacetum coccineum
TACAACAACATACCATTGTACTGCGACTCTTAGTCAGCCATAGCAGTCTCATGCAACCCTGTGTAGCACTCCCGTACAAAGCACATCCATACTCGATATCATTTCATCACGAAACGGGTTGAAAATGGTATAATTGAATTGTACTTTGTCAAAACTGAATACCAATTAGCTGATATGTTTACTAAAGCCTTACCAGAAGATAGGTTTCAGTATCTTGTCAAACGAATTGGTGTGCGATGTTTGACTCCAGCGGAACTAGAGGTTCTGACAAATGAATCTGCTTGATATTTTATCAAACATCAACATGTACATATTTTTTAAAAAGAAAAATACAAAAATATAAAATTTCAAAAAGAAAAATACAAAAATATAAAATTTCAAAAAGAAAAAATACAAAATAAAAAAAAAATCAGAAAATGTTTCACAAAAAGACTTTTCTCGACATGTCTCTTGGAATCAATAACATTTACGTACCTAGAAATGTTGATTAACATCAACACGGGCGTGTAAATGAAGTTCGAACAGTAGTTTCAAATGCTTTCAAAACATGTCATTTCTAGTTTTCTTGATGACTTGTAATCACTCTCAGATTGCAACTCAGACCTGAACGACAAAGGAGAGTGTACGCTTCAGTGCGCGTATCCTTAGAGTTAAAAGAGAAGTCTTCTAACATTTGAACATGATGTTTTTCAAAATGTTGAACACAATTTTTCAAGAATTTCTCACTGACGATTCATAATCTTTCAAAATTGTGTGTTCAACGCTCCATCTTTCAAGGGGGGGTTTTTCAAAAAACAAACTTTAATGAGTTTGAATACATCATCTTACGACTATTCTTATGTATTCAAACCATTCCCAAAAAGTCTCTTAATAACAATAAGATAATAATGACAATTCAATAGAATGATAGTTATAAGTATGGACTAAGTGTTCAACCTTCAATTTTATATCGATTTTACACTTGGTATCTAATTTGTATTGGTGTCTATCATATATTAAATTGAGGTGGTGGGCATGGGGAGCGGCTCGGGAGGGGGGTGGGGGTTGTCAGGGAAAATTTTGTGGATGTGGGGTTGATAATGTAGGGAGTTGGGTGGGGGATGGGGGGGCTTGGGGAGCTATGGATGACCAGTTTCCAAATTTATTGCTAAGCTTCTATCATTTCTTCCCCTGGCCTTTTCCATGACATAATTTTTATCTCACAGTTTTTCAAAATTGATTGTGACTTAGAATTTAATTAAGGGGAGTAATGTAATTAAAAAATGTGTCTAAAAGACTCAAAGTGCTATTCGGAAAAGGTTTATGTTACGATTCATTAACCTAACTTCTTATTTAACGACGATTCTGAAGTCATAAGGTGGTAAGGTTAGGTATTTGTCCTATGATCCAACCAGAACCGGAGGGATCTACCCAAGGATACTCCATAGTTAGAAATAGCAGTCCTTAGGTATGATTGGAGATGAATGTGTATAAGGGAAGAATGCCGACTAAGATTGAGCTAACACTGGAACAATCACAACAAGGTATTAGTAATGACGTCTTGGTAAGCATTGAAGGGGTTGAAGAATAAAAAAAGAAATGTATGGATAAAGGGTCTAAAGAAAGAAGCCCTCCACACAACTTAGGTAGAAACCGGGTCAATACATATGCTGTCAGAATCACAAGTTGATTGCTGACATTGAAAACGACATCATGGACCCAGTGATGCAATGCACAACCCTTCCCAGCCATTCGAGTTTCTCTCAACAGAAACTTGTCTCATTTGTCACGGAGATACACACGTTATCTATTGACATCTCACTCCGAGATTGTTGATATTGAATAGGTGGCAAACTGCTCCAGCCTCCGAGTACTAAAACCAAAATGCACTAATCGAGTCTAGAGCCAAGAGATCAATAAAAATCTCGTTAGGACACATTCCATTTCAAACACTTGTTGAACATCATCAGGTTCACAAGCTGTTATCAAGAGTCCTACGCAATATCATTGTGATATTTGCCAGAACATCCGAGTGATACTAATGTATTCACAATGAAGATGGAAATCCTGCTTGAGCCAGCATCAAACAAGCTCTTGGTAGGTGACTTGCGAGATTCTATATGAATCAAACTTGTGACAACTGGATATCGATTTGGTCCAGTAAATGAATTGACGGTTGATGAATTTTGATAAAAGCTTGACACTCTCGATGTGTTACAAAAACACTTTAACGAGTGACACGTCGATTGATTTTCAAATAAATTTTCTCGTTTATCACTAACGTAAACCTGCAGGTCAAACGGTGGTGACGGCAACCTCAATCACATGTTCATGCTCAATCTACAAAGACAAACTATCAAGAAAGCTCAAGGTTTAAACTACAAAGACTTCCGCTAACTCTGATTTGAAGCTTTCAAGATAAAGCTTGTTGGTAAAAGATACAAGATCGCAATATGGCATAGACGATAAAGACAATGACAAAAGGCCGAAAGTAAAGATTGTAAAGCATGAAGGAACAAACCTACAACAAAGAACAAAAAGAAAGACCAAGACCACATGAGCTTAAATGACAAAAGCAGTCTCATTATCTCATGAAGGAGTGTCATCAATGAACTCACTTCGGGGGAGATTGTTAGCCTCAAAATATTGAGTCGAACTGGAAGTTCATTCATTATCTATTTAAGTCTCGGTCAATCAATTAGTTAATGTTGTAATAGGATAATATCGGGAATCAGGCTCGATAGATAATCTAATATTGTATATGTTTTTGGTTTAATCCCAAGCAAAACCTGAGCCCGGGTCCTAGTTAAATATCCCGCGCGTCACTTTTTAGTGTTGAGGTATATAAGGAACTTTTCCACTTGGAAAAGTTAGTTGTTCAAAATATCTAAATAATATCTTTTTCATTCCTAAAATTCTCTCATCTCTCTCTCTTCTTTCTCTCTCTAAAAACAACTCAATTCCTCATCTCATTTCTGGTTCAAATTCGTGATCGATTATATGTTTTGAAGTGTTAATCGGGTTCCTATAGAATGTGAGACAAACCCACACTCCATTTGAACACCTTGGTAAATGGACTCAGAATCATCTTATAACAAACGTAATCGGAGATCCTTCTCGCTATGTCTCTACGAGAAAGCAACTCCAAACTGACGCTATGTGGTGTTATTTTGATGCCTTCCTAACTTCTGTAGAACCAAATAACTTCAAACAAGCAATGACCGAACCATCAGTGATCGATGCAATGCAAGAAGAAATTCATGAATTTGAAAGGCTACAAGTTTGGGAATTGGTGTCGTGTCTAGATAAAGTGTTATTGATCAAACTAAAATGGATTTACAAGGTCAAGATGAATGAATTTGGTGGGGTACTAAAGAATAATGCTAGACTAGTTGCTCAAGGATTCAGGCAAGAAGAGGGAATTAATTTCGAGGAACCATTTGCACTGGTTGCTAGAATAGAGGCCATCCGTATATTCGTAGCAAATGTCGCTCATAAGAATATGATGATCTATCAAATGGATGTCAAAACGGCTTTCTAAAATGGCGAGCTCAAAGAAGAAGTCTATGTTTCTTAACCAGAAGGATTTGTTGATCAGGACAACCCATCGCATGTGTACAAGCTTAAAAAGGCTCTCTACGGTCTCAAACAAGCACCACGTGCATGGTACGACATGCTGTCAAGCTTCCTAATCTCACAATATTTCTCCAAAGGTGCAGTTGATCCAACACTCTTCACACAGCAAGCTGGGAACGACTTATTACTGGTACAAATTTATCTTGACGATATAATATTTGCATCTACTAATACTGCCATGTGTAATGAGTTTGCTAATCAGATGACTACTAAGTTTAAGATGTCAATGATGGGGCAGATGTCATTCTTTCTAGGATTACAAATTTCTTAAAGTCCCAGATGCATCTTTATAAACCAATCTAAATATGTTTATGAAATTGTTAAAAAATATGGTATGCTAACTACTGATTCTGTTGACACACCCTTGGTAGAAAAAGGTAAACTGGATGAAGATCTACAGTGCAAACAAGTTGATGCTACACTTTACTGTGGCATGATTGGATCCCTTATGTATCTTACATCCAGTAGACCTGACCTTATTCATGCAGTCTGCTTATGTGCCTGGTATCAAGCAAAGCCTACCGAAAAGCACTTACAAGTAGTGAAACAAATCTTTTAATACCTTAAAGGAACCATTAACATGGGTCTCTGGTACTCGAAGGATACCGGTATGTCTTTAATAGCATATACAAATGCAGACCATGTGGGGTGTTAGAACACTAGACGTAGTACATCAGGAAGTGCTCAATTTTTAGGTGACAAACTTGTTAGCTGGTCGTCAAAGAAGCAAACGTGCACTGCGATATCGAGTACAGAGGCTGAATATATTGCCTTATCTGGGTGTTGTGCTCAAATCTTATGGATGCGATCACAGCTAACAGACTATAGCTTTCAATTCAATAAGATTCCTCTGTACTGCGACAACAAGAGTGCGATTGCTTTATGCTGCAATAATGTTCAACACTCACGAGTAAAGCACATTGATGTTCACTACAATTTCATAAAGGAGCAGGTGGAAAATAGAATTATGGAGCTATATTTTGTCCGAACTGAATACCAACTAGCTGACATATTCACTAAACCCTTGCCACGAGATAGATTTAACTTCTTGATCGTAAAGCTCGGTATGAGAAGCATGTCTCCGGAAACGTTGAAATGTCTGGTAGAGGAAACGGACGAGTGATGGTGGTAACTCATGTCCTGTATCATATGTACATAAGAAAACATAAAAACACAAAAATACTTTACTTTTGATTTAAATTTTTCAAAAACAAAATTAAAAATTAAAAAATCAAAAAAATATAAAAATATGTATCTTTGGCATGTCTTTTGAAAATCGATAACATTTACGGCCTTGGAAATGTCATTCAATAATGATACGAGGCTATAAATTCAGTTCGAGTAGAAGTTCAAAAGCTTTCAAAACATGCCAAAAAATGGCTTGTTATTATTTCAAATAGCAACCCGGTCATCATCTTAAAGGCAAGTATTTCAAAAAGAAAACTTGACCTCATAATGGATATTTATTCTCGGGCATGGTCTACTTTATGACCATGCAAAGGCTTGTGATTACTTTGCATCACAACCCGTGCTTCCTATATTTCATAAGTATACGTGTCAGTGCTTATGTGTCCAAATAAGAGAAATCTTATTTTTCAAGGTGTTGATTTTCAAAATTAATATAATCATCTTCAGGCATTCATCAGAAAAATCATTTTTCAAAGACATTTGACCACTCAAACAACGACAACAACTCTTTAAATAGAAAACGGGTCATTGTTTGAGGGAGAGAAAATGTCAAATATCTTCTTCAAAAAGGTTAATTTTTGATAAATGGAAACGGTTTCAAACAAGAAAGGGTGAATAATTAAAGGGGAGTTAATTAATTTTAACTCAATCGGGCTTTATTTGCTATGTGTTTAATTCTTTAAGGGTAGCACTGCAAAATGTGTGTCCTAATCTTGATAACTAATCTTTTAAAATTCCATGTGGTAAATGTGTTAGAATGATTCAATATGTTAAGTGATCATGTTTGAGTGATTATTAATGCTTGTAAAAGGTGTAAAGTGTTGGTGTAAAATTTGTATAGGCAAACTATACATCCCTATACAGGGGAACTATACACTTCAATTAACACAAGTGAACTATACGTTTGTATTAACACAGGCAGATAATACACTTTCACTTAGGCGAACTATAGGTTCATTTTAACACAGGCGAAATATACATAATAAATTAACGCAGGCGAACTATACATACAAAAAACACAAGCAAAATATACATACAGGTTTAACACATGCGAATTATACATGCTCTATAGGCGAACTATACATGATTTTTTCTAGAAGAACTAATCTTGTTATCTTGGTAATCTAATCTTATAACCAAATCTAAGTATAATTAAACCTTAACTTATCACTTAGTGATTAATTTAGGTCTAGTTTTTCCTTAGAAATATTTAGTGTTTGCCTTGATTTCAATAAATTGCTGATAGTTAGTGTGATGTTTGATTATGTGTTTCTCCTTGTCACATGTGTGTTAATGTTGTTCCTATTATCTTGTGTGCATTAATCCTTGTGTAAATCAGTCTTGCATTGCCTTTTAGTGATATATATTTGCTTGTATATGAACTGTATGTGACAACTCTTAGCAAAATCATGTCTTCCATCACTGCTTAACAAACCAAACTTGATCTGGAACTTGTTCCAAAGGAGAAAAGAATTGACATTGGAAAATGCAATGAAAGACTCAATCCTGGAAAGATCTAAAGAGAGCCTACATTTCAAGTTGTTTTGGATGCTCTGGCTCTCACTCCATGCTACTCTGCATTTCTTATCACTGCAGATGTTCCAGAAGTCTACATGCATCAATTTTGGGATTCTGTTTACATGCATGACACTTTCTACAGATTCAAGATAGACAAAAGGAAAAGATTTAAACTCAATCTGGAAGTCTTTAGATATATCTTCAAGATTTGCCCTAGAGTTCAGGGTCAAGACTTTGATGCACTTCTTACTGACGAAGAAATTATGTCTTTCTTAAGAGATCTTAGTCACACTTGGGAAATCTATTCACTCAATGATGTTGTTGTTGATCAGATGCATCAAACCTGGAGAACTTTTAATGCTCCCATTAACAGAAGTTTATCTGGAAAGACAACTGGTCTTGTCAAGATTCATCTCTCCAGAGCACAAATCCTTTGGGGTATGTACCATCAGAAAAATTTGGACTATGTCAAACTACTTTGGGAAGACTTCATCTACCAGATTGACAACAAAGCCTACAAAAAGCAAGAGAATATGTACTACCCTCGATTCACCAAAGTCATCATTCACTACTTCCTTACTCAAGACAAGACACTCTCCTGGAGAAACAAGATCAGATGCACACCTCCAAGGATGACTATTTGAATAACACTTTAATATTTGTCTCTGCAAAAGAAGAAACTCAAATCTATGGTGCTATACTTCCTGATTCTTTAACCAGTCCTGAGATGAAGGAAACCAAAGCGTACAAGACTTACCTTGGTTTTGCTTCATAAGCTACACCTCCTAAACAGGCTCAAAAGTTCAAGAAGCCAGCCTCTCCTAAACTCACTACTATCCTAGCTTCAACTGAAGAACCTACGGGAATGTTAAAGAGAGTAAAGACACATGCAAAGAAGACTACTAAAGCTCTAACAAGAGGTGTTGTTATTAGAGAAACTCCTGAGATACCAGTGTCTAAGAAGAAGGAAAAGGTGGATGTTACTCAAGGCAAAGGAATTGAATTACCCTCTCAAGTGGCTTTAACTGAAGATGCTCAATTTTAAGAAGTTCAAAATAAGAGTATAAGGGATTTTCACAAGACTCATCCAAGTGGATCTGGTATAGTTACCAAAACTGCTCCAAGTGCTGCCAAAATCAAACCTTCTGTTACAAGTAAAGGAACTGTTGTTAAAACAGGGGTTCCTGATGTGACAGAAGAAGAATCATCTAAAAGTGAAGCTGAATCTTAGAGAAATGATGAAGGTGATAGAAACAATGAACAAGAGTCAAGTAGTGAAGACAGTAATGAAAAGAATGACAGTGATGAAAACACAATCAGATAATGAAAATGAATCGGATTCCAAACATGAAACTGATGAGAATGAATCAGGTTCTGAATCCGATCAAGAGGAAAATAAAGAAGATGAAAATGATGAAGAAGAAGTGCAGGACGAACTTGTTAAAACCCCATCTAACGAATATGATGATGAAGATGAAACAAAGTTTACTGATAAAGCAGAAAGTGATGAAGATGATAAGATGGATTACACTACCAGTCAACTATACAATGATGTGGATATACGGCTGAATGAACCAGTTGATTCTGATAAAGGGTTTGTTCAAGAGGGGGGTACCGATGCTGCAATGACTAACATTCAACAAAGGAATGAAAATCCAGAGATCTTACAAGTCATAGAAGATGCTCATGTGACACTTTCTACTATTCCACAGAAGACTGAAGTCCTAGTTACCAGCTCTTCTCATTCATCTGACTTGGCGGCTAAATTCTTAAACTTCTCAGATATTCCCTATACAGATGCTGAAATTGTTTCTCCAATCGATGTTCACGTCCATCATGAAGTACCAAGCCAGCAAACACCCACACTCCTTATAGTACCAGTCTTGGTTATCTCTGATTCTTCGCCAGTATTCTCCACCGTCATCCCACAATATTTACCATCCTTCACTTCTCCACCACAACAATCAACACCAACACCACCTCCAACAACTGCAGCTATAAATCCTCAATCTGCACTTCCTAATTTCGCATATGTCTTCCAATTCAACAATAGAGTCACAACATTAGAAAAAGAAGTTGTTGCACTAAAAAAGGATCCTCTTCACACTCAAGTGACAGCTTTAGTTGATGATCATTTAGATGCAAGACTGGGAGCAACAAGAGATGAATTCATGAACTTCCTTTCGGGGTCACTAACTGCAAGGATCCTAGAACAAGTTCAGAATCAACTGCCACAGATTCTACCAGAGGAAGTATCTAACTTTGCACCCCTAGTGATCCAAAAGATGGTTCAAGAGTCACTTGAAGACGTTGTTCTAGCCAAGGAGTCTTCTCAACCACAATCTTCATATGAGGCTTCTGCAATGCTTACAGAATTTAAGTTGAAGAAGATTCTGATCGAAAAAATAGATAAAAGTGAATCATATATGGCAGCTCCTGAACACAGAGAATGCTATGAAGGATTGAAAAAATCATATGATCTCGACAGGACTATCTTTTTTACTTATGGTAAAGTGTATTCGTTGAAGAGAAGCCAGAAAAACAAAGATAAAGATGAAGACCCTTTCGCTGGATCAGACCGAGGGTTGAAGAAGAGGAAGACTAGCAAGGATGCCGCACCAGCAATAGGTCCTAAAGCTAAAGAATCACAGTCTGGCTCATCCAAAGGCACCAAGTCTCAATCAAAATCTTCTGGAAAGTCTGTTCAATCAGAGGAACCAAAGTTTGAGGTTGCAGATTCGGACATGCCACAAGATCAAGAGGAGAACCTGGGTAAGGATGATGAAGAACCTAAGGAGAAGGTTGCATCTAAACATAATTGGTTCACTAAACCTACACAACCTCAAGAACCTACTGATCCTGATTAGAATGTTGATAAGACTCCATAACAAGGAAAAAATCAAAGCTGGTTAATGACTCTTGCATCATCTGCTGATAAACCATCAAAGACCTTTAATGAATTGATGAGCACTCTAATAGACTTCTTTGCATTCATCATGAATGGCCTGAAAATCAACAATCTTACTCAAGAAACATTGTTAGGACCAACATTCAGACTTCTCAAAGGCATAAGTTCCAATTATGCTGAGTTGGAATATGATTTTGAAGAATGTTACAAGGCTCTTTTAGAAAAACTTGACTGGGAAAATCCAGAAGGCGGTGACTATCCATTTGATCTTACCAAACCCCTACCTTTAGTTATGAGTAGAAATCATCAAAAAGTGCTTGTTGATTACTTCTTTAACAACGATCTCAAGTATCTACAAGGAGGTATTTCGACTATGACCTACATGACTTCTCTTACAAAGATAAAGGCTGTTCAATATGATCTTTTAGGCATTGAAGACATGGTTCTAAATATATGGGTTCCTGTTAAAGTTTCCTATGATAAACATGCATTATGGGGAATCTCACATTGGAGAGAGCAACGTAAGTCCTTCTATGGGTATGCACGAGGCGTGTAATCAAGACATGATGTATGTTCTACAAAACATATTCTGGCGGTAACTTAGGTCGAGGTAATGAGGAAACATGGCTATGGGTATCTGAAAGAGATTGTTGTAAGAAGAGCCGATAATGACCTTTACAGATTCAAGGAAGGCGACTTTCCACGTCTTCGTATCAACGACATTAAAGATATGCTTCTCCTTGTTGTTCAGAATCGGCTTACAAATCTCTCGTTTGATGACGTTTTTGACTTCGCACTGCATTAAGAATGTTCACCGGAAGCTTAGTTATTCAGAAGCGAGTCGAAGATCTTCAACTCGTAGTTGAAAGTTACCAGAAAAAGATCAACGTTACCAGGCCACAAACTACCATATCCGGCATCAAGAAAAGAGACCCGTACACTCCATACCAAGACCCTCAAGGATTCATTTATGTCAACAACAATAGGAGAAACATGTTGATGCGATCAGATGAACTCTACAAGTTTAGTAAAAGGACATTAACTGGGCTTTGAACATCGCTAGATGATGGTATATGTTTAATTACACATACCTTTGACCACTAAAAACAGACTTAAATGACCAAAACGTACCAAAAATACATTGTATTTGTATGTTTTGCATTTGTATTGTGAAGGAAACGGATATCCAAGAAAAGGACAAAATCGAAGCCAAAACAACAAACCCGAGCACGAGAATGGAAATACCGTAAGAAGTCAAAAAGACAAAGTCAAAGTCAACAAAAAAAAGTCAAAGTCAAAGTTAACCTCGAGAAGTGGCATTGGAAAAAGCATCGAAAACTAAACCCGAAAACCTAAATTGTCAAAAGTAGGCTCACCTGTACCCACCTAGTAGGCCCGGGTCAGCCCACTTATATATTACAAACCTTAAGCTTTATAAAAAAGGCCCAACACTTTTTTAATTACACCCGGCCCAACAACAAGCCCAACTTCCCTTTATAACAACCTGTTAACCATCACCCTCTTTAACTTTTACACCGTTAGTCCTCTAAGGACTAACGGTGCAAACAATTATAAACCCTCAAGGACCAAATTTGCAAAATGCAAGGACGATGGATGCAATAGTTATTCAAACTCTCAGGGACCACTCTTGCCAATTTTCCAAACTTCAAAAGAGGGCGCGAACACTGTTTATCTCCCACACATAGAGTGTGTGTCCTTTCCCCACAGCAGACAAAACATTATTCCCCTTTCTTCTCAACTATGTCGACCCACACCTATACATACCTTATCCCAAAACACAAACCAACAAATGACACCTTAGCAATCCTTAGCACCCCTATTCGTCAAGGAATAAGGACAAGAAATTGATGGTAATGATCATATGACTTGGGTTCTACTCATTTTGGATAGCCAAGATTGCTTTTTGAGCTCACTCATACAACAAGCACACCCGCAGGAGCTCTCACAAAGAAAGCACAAGACCTAGAACCTTCATTTGCTTAGTATAAATAGGCTCACTATAAGCCCTTGGGGCAGTTAGTTTTTAAAAATATTACCTAGTTCAATTTTTAGCTTACAGTTTATGTCTTTTTAGCTTATTGTATTATTTTCTTAAAAGCCTTGTACTAATTTTAAGTTCAATGAAATATTGAAGTTTTTATGTTTTATCCCCTTTTTAAGTTAAAGTGTTTGCTGTTTTAAAACTGTTTTATAAGCTCACAAAAGCTCTTTTTATAACATTCTTAAGCTGTTTACTTAAGTCTTACAAACTCTTTCATAATTTGTAAGGTTTAAGCTTATTTTACCAAAAATTACTCAAAAAGCTTAAAATGAATATAAGCCAAAAAGGGAAGGGCTTATTGTTGTCACTAGCTTATCTTTGATAAGCTAAAGCTTGTAGATAAGCTCTTTTGAGCATTGTTTGCCCTGTTTAAGCAAGGGCCTTTCTAAGTTTCCAATTTCTTATTTTTCAAGTTTTGCTTATTACTGTTCATTAGCTTATTTTTTGCTTATTCCTGCTTTTTGTTGCTTATTACTATTGTTTGGTGCTATGTATGCTTACTTAATGCTTATTTGTCCTTTGTTTAAGTTATTCTTTGAAACTGCCTTAATTTGCCTTATATATGCTTATTACTTGTTAGCTTATTTAACTACTTATTACTGTGCCCTTTGTGCTTATTATTTCTTAATACTTGTTGTTTGTTATCTGTTTTCCATAAACTCAACTTAAATCACCTTAAATCAGTTTAAAATTTGGTTTTTTAGAATTTAAAGAGGTGTTTGGTTTAACCATGTTCATGGGTCAAAATGGGTCAAACCTTGTTTTGTGCACTTGAGTCAACTTAGACTAGATAAAAGTAGTGGTAAAAATCAGGTAGTTTAAGTTTTTAAGTATTAAATCTGATTTTTAAGGTTTCAAGAGTTTGTGGTTTGAATCTGTGAGCTTATAGCTCATTTTATTTGCTTATTTGATTATGCTTTTGAATCTTGAGCTTTTATGATGTTTTTGTGTTTTTGTAAGTGTTATATAGGTTAGAAACCATAAGCTAATAGCCTGCATTGTTGGTTTGCATTTTTGCCAAGTCTATCAAAAATTTGCTAAGTGTTCAAAAAATTTGAGAAAACGCTTTTTCAATTGCTTTTTGTGGTTTATGCTTTATTTCAAAATGCTTTTTGATTAATGATATAAGTTCTTTGAGGTTTAAATTTGATCTGTTTGTTGGTCTCATATTCATAAGGTTCTGTTTAAGTGCTTATTTTTAAGCTCAAAAGTGGTATTTTGTAAAGATTGCAAAAATTTTTCTAAGTGTCAAATCTGTGTGAACTAGCATTTTCATTAAGCCTTTTAAGTGCTTATTTGAATTTTACACTCGTTTTTCTTTGTTGCTTATTGTAGCTTTTTGGCCATGCGTTTTAGTGGTATAAGCCACTAAGGCATAAGGATCTGTTTGCTAGTTTATTTTTAAGATAGAAAAGTCCCTTTTGGCTGTTTGCTTAACTATTTGGCCAAAAAAAGCTCATTTGCTTATTTAGGCTTATTTGTTTATTGCATTTGCTTAATTTAGGTTTAGTATAGCTTATTAGGTTAGTTTAAATCTACTTTAGCTTATTCCCTTCAGTTTAGAGCTTATTTGAGCTTACTTGCCTTTAGTTTAAAAAAATTTAAGTTTTATAGCTTTTTAGTGAATTTGCCATTCTAGCTTATTTTAGTTGCTTATTTTTGTTCAAAAATGCTTTTTAAGTATAGCTTATTTAAAAAAAACGTTTGGGATTAGGGGAAACCCCAGGTGAGCAGGGCTCGAACCCGGGACCTCTACCCTACTCACCAAACGTTTTTACACAACACACACTCTACCACTAGCTTATTTTAGTGCTTAATTTTTATTAATAAAAAAAGTGGTTTTTGTAAAAGTTGCTTATTTTTAAGCTCTTTAAAAAGTTATAAAAAAATAGCAAAAAACATAAACATTTGGGATTAGGGGAAGCCCCAGGTGAGCAAGGCTCGAACCCGGGACCTCTACCCTTATCACCAAACGTTTTATACACAACACACACTACCACTCGCCCTGGGGTCTTTTTCGATTTTACTTTGCAAAATCAATCTTTTATACACGTTTTGGCCCTTTTGTCTTATAATCCGTTTTTAGCTTATTTCACAGCTTATTTGATAAGCTATTTTTCCCAGCTTATTTTAATTAGATTCTTCATTGTTCAAGCTACTTTTGTTAATTTTTTCAGATTTTAATTAAATAGTTTAGTATTTTTAAACATTTAATTTCATTAAAATCGTTTTTAATTCATAAAAAATTATAAAAAAGTCAAAAAATATAATTTTTTTTAGAAAATTTTCTTTTAACATTTAGGACTTAGGACAATTAGATTTGCTTTCGTAGGGTTAAAATTGTAAAATTTGATTTTTAAAGAAAGGGTTTGTAATCCCGTTCTCGTTTTTAGTGTTTTAAGCCCTAAATCTCTTTCGTTTTTGGTCGAGTTTTTCTCTTGTTCTTAGCATTTTTGTCAATAAGGACTTATAAAAACAAAGATCATTTTAGGATCTTATTTTTGATAATTTAGGCGAGGGTTTTCTAGGTCATGGTTTTAGGATTCCCGGTTTGCGTTTTTAGTTTAAATTAGTTTTTCCTTAATTGTTTTTAAGTGTTTTGCCACTTAATTTTCCCGTATAGTTTTAGAAACCAATCTAAATTTTTTTGTTCCATTCAAGCAATCGATTATCTCAATATGACTCTTGACTTTCATATTGCCATTCTCCTCGTTGGGATAACGACCCGGGAATCTCATACTTCCGGGTTTACTACAATTGAGAGATTTTTGATATTATCCTTACTTATTTTTCATTATTTATAAGTATTTTTTTATTTTTATCCTAGTTATATTTATTTTTTATAATATTATTATATTCTAGATATATATAAGGGAAGGTCAAGAGATTGTTAATTTTTGGGAGCCGTTGGTAGGGGAGGATTGTATACGTACTTGTTGAGCCGTTTGGACAATTTGTCGTTTGAAGATCCTTCCGTGTGAAGTTATTTTGCTTATTTTCTTATAAAAAAATACAAAAAGATTTTTCTTTTATTAGTATATATATAATATAAAAAATCAAAAAAATTGTCCATAAAAAGAAATAAAATTCACCATCAATATAATACTTTCAATTGAAGTATTATCATTAATAAGTTCCCGAACCAAAGATCAAAAACTTACCTTTTGTGTCTCTCGCGAGGTACGGTTCACCTTTGAAAGTTAAACAAACTCTAAGAGGGGTATAAGGCGGGTTGTTCCTAGGAACTACGACCCTAAAGGAGAAAGGTTTTTAATAGCTTCGCGCTTTCCTACTCCTCTGCTCCTTTGGTGCGTTTTTTTTCTTTTTAAGAGTTACCGAGAAGCGAGTTGATTATTAGGTTTATGTGTCTTATCTCATTGTCCGTTATTAAAATATATGTGGAATTACATTGTTGAAAAACCAAAAAAAATATAAAAAAAAGAAAAGAAAAAAAAATTAGTATAAATTTTCTTTTTTTTTAGTGCATGCGCACTCGTTCTCAATCTCGTAATTCTAACCGTCAACATTTTAGTGCATGCGCACCCGACTTTTATTGAACCATTTAATCTTGTGGAACCTATTGAAAATCAAGCTCCTCCCGTAGTTACGATGCCTGATAATCGTACTATGGCTCTAATTGCTTGAAGCACCACCGAGGGTGTACGAGGATGCACCTTCACTTGTTCCGAGGTTCACCCGCGGACAACTTTGAGCTTAAAGCACAGTTTGCTTACCCTCGTTCAAAACAAAAAGTTTTGGACATGACAAAAGAGACCCTCATGCTCACATCCGTTATTTCAACAAGATCACTTCTACGATGAAGTTCTCGAACGTCTCGAGTACGTCGGTTAAGCTTATGCTTTTCCCATTTTCCCTCGAGGGGGCCGCCTGGATTTGGCTTGAAAAAGAACCCCCTCGATCGATTCTTACATGGGATGATCTTGTTTCGAAATTCATAAACAAATTTTTCCCTCCCTCCAAGACAACAAACCTTCGAAATGAGATCACGAGATTTCAACAACGATTTGATGAAACTTTTTATGAGGCATGGGACCGATTTAATGATCTTCTTTGGGCATGCCCACATCATGGATTTTCGGAATTACATCAACTCGATACATTCTATAATGCCTGGAACTCTAATGATCAAGATTCGTTGAATTCCGCCGCGGCTGGTAACTTTTTGGATAAAATGCCTCGAGATTGCCTAAGAATCATCGAGAGCAAATCCAAAGTTCGTTATTCACGAAGTAAACCGATTTCTTTCAAAATGTGTACGAGCACTTCCACCCTTGGTATCTGGTATGTGCTTAATTACACATACCATTTTCCACTATAAACGGACTTAAATGACTAAAAACATACCAAAAATACATTGTATTTGTATGTTTTGCATTTGTATTGTGCAGGAAACGGATATTCAAGAAAAGGAGCAAAAAGAAAGCCAAAAACAAACAAATCCAAGCACGGGAAGGAAAGGACCAAGTCAAGTCGAAGTCTAAAGTCATCCGCATGAAGAAAATACAACTTGAGGGGCTAAAACTGCCAAGCCTAAAGTTGTATCACAAAAGATTAAAAAGACAAGGGTCAAAGTTGCCAACCGGGTAGAGATTGCATTCAAGTTATACATCTTCAGGGGACCAAACTGCCTACTCCCCCAAAAAGTCTTCTTTCCCGCCCAACAAACCCAGGTACAACTTGGTGGTCGTCCCATACCTTCTCCCCTGCAAATCCACCTTCTCTCCCTAGAAAATCCATTTCACCCACCTATACTCCCCCCAGCTGTATAAAGTCCATGTTGGCAATCCCTCTCCATTCCCAAAGCATTTCGATGGTTGAGATTGTTTCCAAAGAAGCTAAAAAGAAATCAAAGGCTGGGATTTGCTTTAGATTTTCCTCACACAACAAGCACACTTTGTTTTTTTCTCTACAAAGAAGCACAAGCTGCAAGTCCAAGACTTCGGCTATAAATAGAGCTTTTTGTAAGCCTTTGAGGCATCTTAGTTTAATCTAGTTTTAAGTTTTAAGATAACTTAGCTTATTTTCAATTATTTACAGCTTATATTTATCATTGACATTTTTGATTCTTATTATATATTTATATATTATATATATTTAATATATATAAAGGGTTGAATTTGAACGTGTCAATTTTTGGCGCCGTGAGACGATTATAGAGTTGAAGTTTGTTGTGCCTTGAAGATCCTTCCTTGTGAAGTTATTTTCTTTATAAAAAATATAAAAATACAAAAAATATTTTTCATTTTCTTTTATTAGTTTATAAAAACAAGAGAAATCAAAAAAAAATTAAAAAGTTGTCCTAAAAAGAAAAAAAACATATCATCAAAATAATGTTCTCAATTGGAACATTATCATAATAAGTTCCCGAACAAAAGATCAAAAAACTTACCTTTTGTGTCACTTGCGAGGTACGGTTCACCTTTGAAAGATAAACAAACTCTAAGAGGGGTATAAGGCGGGTTGTTCCGAGGAACTACGACCCTAAAGGAGAAAGGTTTTTAATAGCTTCGCGCTTTCCTACTCCTCCGCTCCTTTGTGCGTTTTTCTCTTTAAAGAGTTACCGAGAAGCTTGTTGATTAATTGGTTTAAGTTGTCTTATCTCATTTTGTCCGTTAATAAAAGATGTTGTTTAAAAAACTCGAAAAACCAAAAATAATCTCCTTTGACCTCTTTGCCATTTAATTCTTCTTCTTATCCCTCTATTTTTAATTCTTATGGCGTCATTCGACTATCGTTTAAATCCCCTTTACACGATTAAAGAATGCTCGTCTTGTGGAGCTTTGTACACTACAGACTATTGTTGTTCTAAAGGGGGTCTCGTAGACAAGATCGTTCGTGATCCTAATAAAACACCCGACTCGTCTCAACGACCCCCTCAGAATTGTGCAAGGTGTGGAAACCCGGTTGATGGTCCGTATTGTCGAGGATGTGCTCTTTTACGAAAGAAATTTAAGGAAGATTTGTTT
Source organism: Tanacetum coccineum (assembly GCA_026074375.1). NCBI lineage: Eukaryota > Viridiplantae > Streptophyta > Magnoliopsida > Asterales > Asteraceae > Tanacetum > Tanacetum coccineum. The sequence goes on from BQNB010109303.1 coordinate 17,279, forward strand.
ACATATTGTGTTGAAAATGGAATTTTCCAAGACCTTCAAGATACTTCCGAGTCATCCAATGACAATACCAACGTTGTTAATGCTCCTCAAGAGCCATTCGTTGTCAAACAGGACCCCGGTGAAAATTCCTCGCAAAGTCCTCCACATATTGACCACAATTGTTGTTACGAGTGTGGTGATTCGTTAGACGATATCTTTTGTCAACGATGTACTTGCCCTCCCTCCCAAGAAACATACCTCAAAAATGAAATCAAGAGATTTCAACAACGATTTGATGGAACTTTTTACGAGGCATGGGGGACCCCCCCCCCCCTCCGCTCAGCGCATCTCGCGCTTCTTCTTACGCGCGCACTTGTCCATCACTCGACTCTGGATTTTTGAATTGTGTGTGTGTGAACTCGATACTTTCTACAATGCTTTGAACTCTAATGATCAAGATTCGTTGAATTCCGCCGTGGGTGGTAATTTTTTGGATAAAAATTGCTCGAGATATGCCTGAGAAATCATCGAGAGCAATCCAAAGTTCGTAATTCACGAAAAAAACCGGTTGTTACCAAAGTGAGTACGAGCAATTCTACCCCCGGTATTTCTCCCGATGTTGCCGAACTTAAAGATATGGTAAAAGCAGTCGAGGAAAATTGTGTAACTTGCGGTGGTGCTCATTCTTACCGAAATTGTCCCGCCACCGATGGCAACGTTTATCGTGACAATATTCAAGAATACGTCTCTCAAGCCGCCGTAGCTAATTTCAATCAAGGAAATACCAGTTACCGACCCCCGATTGCAAATCAAATTCGACCTCCCGGTTTTCCTCCCGTACAACAAAACCAAGGAAATAATCAAAACCGTTACAACCAAAACCGGGGGAATAATTACAACCAAGGACAAATTTATCGACCCCCGGTTAATCAACCTCCGGCTTACCAAGCCCCGGCTTACCAAGCTCCGGCTCCTCAAACACAAGGTGTGTCGAAGGAGGATTTTCAAAACTACATCAAAGCTAATGATGCGGTTATGAGAAATATGCAAAACCAAATGACCAATTTAACGGACATGCTTTCCAAATTCGTGAATTCCAATACCGCTTCATCCTCGGGTTCAGGGACACTCCCTAGTAATACCATTACTAACCCGAAGGAAGATTTGAAGGGTATTACCACCCGAAGTGGTGTTGCTTATAAGGGACCCACGATTCCTACTACTTCTTCTTCTTCTCCTAAAGTAGTGGAACGTGAAACCGAGGCTACAAAGGACACGGTGCCTCCTACTAATAACAGAAGTATCGAAGACGTCCAACCTTCGGTTGTCCAAGTTGAAACTCAAAAGCGTCACCTTAGCGCTGAGCCCGTTGTTGCTCCCCGTTAGCGGCAGTCCGAAGCGCTCTCAACCGAAAACCATCAATTCCATATCCGTCTAGACTTAATGACCAAAAGATCCGGCGAAATAGCTAAACAATCAATGAGAACATTTTACCAATTATTTCAAAGATTTGACAATTTCGACTTTAGCTTTCGCGGTATGCTTTTAATTCTCATGCCTAAATTTGCTTCAACACTTAAGAGTTTGATTAGCAACAAGAAAAATTGTTGATTAGCAAGACACCTTTAATTGAGATTGTTCGGCGGCTCTCCTCAAAATTTTCCCCAAAAAAACTTGGAGACCCCGGCAAATTTCTCATACCGTGTGATTTTCCTGGAATGGATGAGTGCTTAGCCTTGGCCGATCTTGGCGCTAGCATTAATCTCATGCCATTATCCGTGTGGAAAAAACTTTCTCTTCCGGAACTTACTCCGACTTGCATGACTCTCGAACTTGCGGACCGTTCGATCTCCCAACCGATCGGTATCGCCGAAGATGTCTACGTAAAAGTAGGAAAGTTCCAATTCCCGGCCGACTTTGTAGTCGTTGACTTTGATGCCGATCCCCGAGTTCCTCTAATTCTCGGGAGATCCTTCTTAAAGACCGGACGTGCCTTGATTGATGTTTACGAAGGAGAATTAACTCTTCGTGTTAGAAAAGAAGCCGTAACATTCAATCTTGATCAAACTTTGAGATACTCCTCTAATTATGATGATAATTCGGTTAACCGAATCGACGTCATTGATATGGCTTGTGAGGAGTATTCTCAAGAAGTTCTCGGTTTCTCCGATGTGATCGCGGATAAGTGCGCACCAATCCACTCTATTATGACTCGATCGTTCTACCTCTTCTTCGACCCTCACTCCTTGGGGATAAGTGATTTTCTTTCTAGAGGAGTCGACGCTTCCTCGCTCTTGAAGATGATCCAACTTCACCGGAAGTTGATCACTCTTATTACGACTCGGAGGGGGACATTCTTCTTCTTGAAGCATTTCTTAATGATGATCCATCATTACCCCCTCCCACTCAAGGAATGTATTTGCCTGAAATTCGAAAAGAACTTAAAATTTATGAAGCTAAAAATGATAAATCTTCAATTGTAGATGAAACTCCCGAGGTTTGCAAGTGAACTCATAGGACTTCCCTCTCATCTTGAGTACGCATTTTTTAGAGGGTGACGACATGTTGCCCGTCATAATTGTACAAGACTTGAGTGTTGGGGGAAAAAGCGCTACTCATAAAGGTTTTGAAGTCACACAAGCGAGCCATCGCTTGGAAACTCTCTGACATTAAGGGTATTAACCCGGAATTTTGTACTCACAAGATTCTTATAGAAGAGGACTACAAACCGGCGGTCCAACATCAAAGACGGGTGAATCCGAAAATCCACGATGTCATCAAAAAGGAGGTTGAAAAACTTCTTGACGCCGTTTAATTTTTTCCGATCCCGATAGACCTTGGGTAAGCCTCGTACATGCTACCAAAAAAGGTGGCTTTACCGTTGTTGAAAATGATGAAAAACGAGGTAATGCTACTCGATTGGTTACGAGATGGCGTGTATGCATTGACTACCGAAAGTTAAATGACGCCACCCGTAAAGACCACTTTCCGTTACCGTTTATGGACCAAATGCTTGAGAGACTAGCGGGAAACGAATACTATTGTTTTCTCAATGGTTTCTCGGGTTACTTTCAAATTCCCATCGACCCTCATGATCCGGAAAAAACCACATTCACGTGTCCTTATGGAACGTTCGCCTACCGTCGCATGCCTTTCGACTTATGCAATGCACCGGGCACCGTTTCCAAAGGGTATGTATGGCTATACTTTCATGATTATTGACTCAAAAAAATGATGGAAGTCTTTCTGGATCGACTTTTCGATCTTTTGGGAAATTCATTCAGAAATTGCCATCTCTCGTTTGGACAAAATTCTCAAAAGGTTTTTGTGGGAGACACAATCTTGTCTAATATTGGGAAAATAGACGTCATTTTTATGGGTTAAGCGGAAGGTATTGTCTTGTCCATAAGATTTCCAAAAATGTAGATTGAGGTCGATAAATGCAAAGTCAATGTAATTGCTAAGTTACTCATCCCACCCACCGTCACAGGGTTCACTTTGTCGGAGTTTTCTCGGTATTGCGGTTTCTCGACGGATTCATTAAGGATTTTTCTAATTTCCCGATCCCGACCGATGACTCATCTTCTTGAGAAAAATACTCTGTTCATCTTCTCCGATGAATGTATTCAAGCTTTTGAAACGTTTTTTTAAAGAAAAACTTACCGAAGCTCCAATCTTGATTGCCCCTGATTGGGACTTACCTTGTGCTTATGTGCGATGCAGAGACTTTGCTTTAGGAGCGGTTTGGGGCAAACGTCATGAAAGGCACTTTAGGGCTATTACACTATGAGCTAGTTTAAACAATGACCGAGGCGGTAATCGCATTGCACTACGACGAAGAAAGAATGTTAGCCGGTGGAGTACGCCTTCGAAAAAATTACCGTGGTCTTACCTCATCTTGAACAAAAGCATAGTGTATACGGATCACTCCGCCCTAAAATATCTCTTTGCTAAAAAAGATTCCAAGGCGAGATTGCTCCGGTGGGTTCTCCTCCTTCAAGAGTTCAAATTCAAAGTAATTGACACAAAAGGAGCCGAGAATCTCGCGGCCGATCATCTTTCCCGATTAGAAAATCCTTATGAAAATGTGCTCGACCCAAAGGAGATAAATGAAACGTTTCCTCTCGAGACACTTAATATGGTGACTTTTCGTGGTGACTCAAGTACCCCGTGGTTTGCCGATTTTGCAAATTACCACGCGGGGAATTTCATTGTTAAAGGGATGTCGTCCCAACAAAAGAACAAGTTTTTCAAGGATGTTAAACACTACTTTTGGGACGACCCCTATTTGTTCAAAATATGTGCGGATCAAGTGATCCGGCGGTGTGTTGCGGGCCAAGAAGCTATTGACATCCTCATAGCTTGCCATAGTGGACCCACCGGGGGACATTACGGTGCCAACTACACCGCCAAGAAAGTTTTTGACTCAGGATTTTATTGGCCAACTATTTACCGAGATGCCCATGACTTGGTCACCCGATGTGACACTTGTCAGCGTCAAGGAAAAATTTCGCAACGTGATGAAATGCCTCAAAATTCCATCCAAGTTTGCGAAATCTTTGACGTGTGGGGCATCGATTTCATGGGGCCGTTCTCGTCTTCACGAGGGAACAAATACATACTCGTGGCCGTCGATTACTTGTCAAAATGGGTTAAAGCAAAAGCGCTCCCCACCAATGACGCCCGAGTTGTTTGCAAATTTCTTAAATCTCTCTTCGCCCGATTCGGTGCCCCTCGTGCTATCATAAGTGATCGCGGAACCCATTTTTGCAATGACCAGTTTGCAAAGGTCATGCTTAAATACGGAGTTACTCACCGTCTCTCCACCGCGTATCACCCACAAACAAGTGGGCAAGTTGAGGTATCCAATCGTGGCTTGAAACGAATTCTTGAAAGGACCATAGGCGAAAATCGTGCCTCTTGGTCGGATAAACTAGATGATGCACTCTGGGCCTTCCGTACCGTGGGCGAGAACCATGCCTCTTGGTCAGATACATTAGATGATGCACTTTGGGCCTTCCGTACCGCTTACAAAACACCCATCGGGTGTACTCCATACAACTCGTAATACGGAAAGGCATGTCATCTACCGATCGAGCTCGAGCACAAAGCCTATTGGGCCTTGAAGCATGCAAACTTTGACCTTGAGACCGCGGGTGATCACCGTAAAGTTCAACTCAATGAATTAAATGAACTTCGTGATCAAGCCTATGAGAACTCTTTGATCTATAAAGAGAAAACAAAGAGGATCCATGACTCCAAGATCAAAAACCGCGTTTTCAACGTCGGTGATCAAGTCCTCCTCTTTAACTCTAGATTGAAGATTTTCTGGCAAGTTAAAATTCTGTTGGTCCGGACCGTTCACCATTGCCCATGTCTTTCCATATGGCACCGTCGAGTTATCCCAAAACTCCGGGCCAAACTTCAAGGTGAACGGTCATCGACTTAAGCACTACTTTAGAGGGGACGTACCACATATGGTTGTCCCAGATCTCCAATCCTTCCGCAAGGACCAATGAATTCG
>BQNB010109304.1:0-22780 GCA_026074375.1 Tanacetum coccineum
TTTGATTTCATCCTTGTAGGTGAATGGAGGGGACGGTGAACAGTAGTAAACTACTTTTCCCGCTCGTTTTTAACTAAAGAGGTAAAAAGGGGAATTTGACCGGGGTTGACTTAGGTTTTATAAAAGAAAAATGGGACGTGGGATGGGAAATGGTTGGGCCGAGTTATAAGGGATTTGGGCTCGGGCTTTGGTTTAGGATTTTAACAAATGTTAACTTTTGTAAATAAAAGTTAACGACCATTAGGACTTTTAAGGATTATTTTTGTGAATTGGTTTATAAATGAGGGACTGATTTTGAAACTTTGGAATTTTATCTTTTTGTGTTTGACTTGGGTTGACTGAGCGTTGACCAAGGCTTGACTTTTTGTCCTTTTGCTTTTGAATTCCCGGCTTCTTGCGTGCTCTTCCGTTCCCGTGTTCGTGTTTGTCCGGTTTTGACATGTTTTCTTATGATTTTTGTTTTATCCGTACCTACACAATAAGAAAGACAAAACAAGCAAAATTCAAGTATTTAAAGCACATTTTTGGTCTTTTAAGGGTCATTTTTGATATAAAAAGGATATGTGTTTGCACACATATCAAAATTCCCCAAACTAAACGATTGTGTGTCCTCACGCAATATTATATGCCTTATAACCAAATACTTCAAAATTTCCCAAAACTAAACCTTTGAAAAGTAGCAAAGATGTTTGTGGAGAAATTAAGAAATCACAAGTTATAAAACACCCCTATTTCCCTCTTTTTCATTTTTTATAATATTATTTTGACTTTCGTTATTTCCATAACTATTAGGGATCATAGAACAAGATGCATTTCGAATCCGAGAATGCCCCAAAAAGGATAAATTCATCGTTCCCGACTTTTCACTTATCCAAACCAAGCTTAAAACAAAATCACAGTTAAATATCAGTAAGGATGCTAACACTACACATATTTGAAACTTGTGAACCTTTTACTCCCGACATTTATTATATCTTAAGTGAGTGTGTTATCTTGAATTTCAACCATGAATCAACTTTTTGCAACATACTATGCTTTACGTTCCACCTTAGAATAATGAGTTTAAAGGCGAGATCATCCCATGTAGCGACTTTCGTCTCGGCACATCCCAACCTTACGGCTAAGTGACCAGGCTTTTGACACCCCACAGAGACTAGTATCGGGACTCACGGACCTTAGGTTTCAAAAACTCTCAGGTTTCACGGATATTCATAGCTTATAAAATAAACTAGTCAAAGTGCAAAAGCATATTTGAATTTAACAAAAAGAAGTCAATTATTAATTTAAACTTAATTATCTAGACATTTATGCAATTGTAACCCTCGACCTTTTAGAAGGCTGCAACATCGGTTGTGAGCCGGCAAGAGGTAGTAAACTTTTATCAGCCCACAGCTTTTATTATTATATATTTTTTTTTTTATCATTTTATCATTTTTTTTAAACTAAAATTATTTAAAGAAGACTTCTTTTTGAAAAATTCAAGTATAAATTTGAACTAAATTTTTTTGCTATATATTACATAAAAATTTGTTGATTTAAGTTTAATCTCCAAAAACAGCACATATATTAATCCGGTTAAGAGCTTATGGGAGAAAAAGCAACAAGTTACATACATGAGCTCTTAAGATTTCCAAATAATCTTTGTTTAGCATCCTACTCATACTTAACTCTATCATTTTTCGTTCTTCGCAAATTAGCGAACGCTTAGCCTAAAAGTTAAGGAACAAGCTAGAGCTCAACACGCTCGATCGGGTCAAAATTTACTCTTATTCTTACCCAGCAAGAAAGTCAAAATTGTGACAAAAACACTTATTTATTTATTTTCATATTTTTCTACAAAAAAAAATTAAAATTTTTGAAATTTTTGCTTTTTTTGCAGGAAAAACGGGGTACGTGAGAACAAAACAATAAGTAGGTAACATCAAATCGATAGATTCCCTTCCCCAAACTAAAACGAAACATTGTCCTCAATGTTTAAGGCATGGTCTCTACGCAAATCTAAGCCGTTTATTAATTATGCAAAGATAAACATGAATCGATGAGATGAACGGATATCGGATTTCCCCAAACTAATTGCAAGCAAAGGCTAGGAAGCTCGAGTGGACCGGGACAAAACACTAAACACGAGGGGCTTAAAAAAATTTGGGTTTAATCCTGCAAACAATCATAAGTACAAACAACAAACACAAAGAACGGAAGAGTACAAGCCTCCTCACAACACATTAGAATCTAAAAAGTAAATTAGAAAATGGATAAGCATGGGGTGCCTCCCACGAAGCGCTTTGTTTTTGGTCACCGAGTCACATAGCTTGACTCGATCCCTGAATTCATTAAGTCCGTCAGAAAAGTTTTGTGTCATCCTGCAAAAATCACAAGTACAAACAAAGGGTAAAACTTACAAACACAAAAAACGAAGAGTACAAGCCCCTCACCAACACATTAAAAATAAGAAAGAAAATGGATAAGCTGGGGTGCTCCTCCCATCCACGAAGCAGCTTTGTTTTTGGTTTACCAGAGTCACATAGCTTGACTCGCTCCCTGAAATTATTCTGCCCTTAAGAAATCTGGAGATCTGGGACAACCATGGTTGGTGTGTCCCCTCCGAAGTAGTGCTTAAGTCGGTGGCAGTTCACTTTGAAGTTTGATCCGTCAGATGAAGATAATTTTGCAGTGCCATATGGAAAAACTTGTTATAGTAAAGGCCGAACCAGCGGGGTTTTGAAGCTTTTCCCGAAATATCTTTAGACGGGGTTGAAAAGCAAGACTTAGATCACTCAACCAATGAAAATGCGGTTTTTGATCTTTGAGTCGTGAAGCTTCTTTGTCCTCTCCTTATAAATCAAAGAATTCTCGTATGCTTGATCACGAAGCTCATTGAGTTCATTAAGTTGCAGCTTACGTGATCGCCCGCGGTTTTAAGATCAAAATTAGCATGTTTTAATGCCCAATACACTCGATGCTCTAATTCGAAGTAATGACACAGCTTTCCAATACGAGCCTTGTAAGGTTGCTCCAATTTAGGTCTTTATAAGCGGTACGAAATGCCCATAGAGCGTCATCAAGCCTATCAGACCATGAGGCACGGTTTTCTCCAACTGTTCTTTCTAAAATACGTTTTAACCCACGATTCGACACCTCGACTAACCACTTCCGTATTGAGGTGATAAGAAGTAGAAAACGATGAGTGACCTACAAAGCATATAACATTACTTTAGCAAATTTGTCATTACAGAAATGGGTCCCACGATCGCTTATAATAGCTCTTCGGTGTACCGAATCGGGCAAAAAGAGATTTCAAAAACTTAACTACAACTCTAGCATCATTTGTGGGGAGCGCCTTGGCTTCAACCCCATTGATAAATAATCAACGTACTACGAGTATGTACTTGATTTCCACTAGATTACGAAAAATGGTACCCGAAAAAGTCTATGCCCAGACAAAAGATTTCACACACTTGGATGGAATTTTGTGGCATCTCATCACGTTGTGAAATTTTTCCCTGACGCTGGCATGAGTCACAGTTTTTGACTAACTCATGGGCATCTTTGTAGATTGTGGGCCAATAAAATCCGGAGTCAAAAACCCTTTTGGCGGTGTAGTTGGCACCGTAATGTCGCCCAGTGGGTCCATATGGCAAGCCGTGAGGATTTCGACAGCTTCTGGTCCTGAAACACATCGCCCGAATCACTCATCCTGCACATGTTTGAATAGAAAAGGTTCGTACCCAAAAATAGTGTTTTACAATCTTTGAAAAATTGTTTTCAGCTTGAGTTGACATTCCTTTGCCAATGAAATTCCCCGCAAGGTCATTTTGCATAAATCGGCAAACCACGGTACTTGGTCCACCACCGAGAAGTCACCATATTAAGTGTTCGAGAGGCAAAATTTTCGTTAATTTCTTTGATCGAAAACATTTCATACGGTTTTTCCCAATCGAGACAATGAATCGGCTGCGTAGTTCTCAGCTCCCTTCGTATCAATTACTTTAAAATCAAATTCCTAAAGGAGTAGAACCCATCTTAGCAATCTTGCTTTGGCATCTTTCTTAGCAAATAGGTACTTAAGGGCGGAATGGTCCGTATACACTATGCTTTTATTCATGATGAGGTATGATCGGAATTTTTTGAACAGCGTACACCACAGCTGACATTTCCTTTTCTGTTGTTTGTAGATTCGAAAATATGCCCTCGGTCCATCGTTTGCTTGCATAATGTAAGGCCTAAATGCATCTCAATTCTTGCCCCAGACCGCACCTAATGCATTGAGTCCGGCAAGCATCGCACATAAGCTGAAAGGGCTGGTCCCAGTCAGGTGCAATCAGAATTGGAGCTTCGGTTAATTTCTTTTTTAAGGTCTAGAAGCTTGAATGCATTCCTCTGAGAAAATAAAAGGAGTGTTTTTCTCAAGGAGATGAGTCATGGGTCGAGAAATCTTTGAAAAGTCCTTGATAAATCTACGGTAAAAACCTGCATGTCCAAGAAAACTCCTAATACCTTTGACGGTAGTTGGGTGAGGTAACTTAGCAATGACGTCTATTTTGGCTTTGTCGACTTCTATTCCTTTCTTTGAAATTTTGTGTCCAAGTACGATGCCTTCTTTCACCATAAACGCTTTTTCCCAATATAGAGACCAAATTACTGTCTTCACTCCGTTTAAGCATCTTTTCTAAATTGGAAAGGCACGTAGAAAAAGAATTTTCGAAAACTAAAAAGTCATCCATGAAAACTTCCATTGTCTTTTCAATCATATCATGGAAAATAGCCATCATACACCTCTGGAACGTGCCTGGTGCATTGCATAAACCAAAAGGCATGCGGCGATAAGCAAACGTTCCGTATGGGCAGGTGAATGTGGTCTTTTCCTGATCTTTCGGATCGATTGGTATTTGAAAATAACCCGAGAAACCATCGAGGAAACAATAGTATTCATTTCCTGCGAGTCCTCTCAAGCATTTGATCCAACACGCAAAGGGAAGTGTCTTTCGGGTGGCTTCGGTTCAACTTGCGATAATCAATATAAACTTTCCCCACCCCCCACCCACCCTCCATCCCGTACAAGAACTTGTTGGTACAACTCATTTCATCATTGGTCACTACGGTCCTTTCCTCTTCTTTGGCACATAGTGCACTGTCTTACCCAAGGACTACCTAGATTGGTAAGATCAATCCAGCTTCTAGAAGTTTCTCACCTCCTATCTTAGACAACATGGATCTTTGAATAACCCTTGCTCTGATGTTTTGGACTCGCTATTCATAATCCTCTTCCATTAGAATTTTATGAGAACAAAATTCTGGGTTAATACCCTTTATGTCTGAAAGTTTCCAAGCAATTCTTTCGGGACTTAAGAACCTTTATGAGAGCAGTCTTTTCATCGACACTCAAATCTTTGGCAATTATGACTGGCAACTTGTTGTTGTCTTCCAAAAATGCATATTCGAGATGAGTTGGTAACGTCCTTTAATTTCGAACCTCAGGAGTTTCATATAATTGAAGATATGGCAGTTTAGGCTTCACTAAATTTAAGTCCTTTTTGCTGATTTCTGGCAACAATAATTTCCTGTTCGTCATGGTGGTGAAGGATCACTATTAAGGAGTGCTTCGAGAATAAGAATGTCCCCCTCTGGGTCATAATAGGATTCATCAACTTCCGGTGAAGTTGGATCGTCGGCTAGAGCAAGAAAAGCATAAGCATTTATAGAAGTTGCAAACACTATCCTCGAAAGGTGTGAGAGTCGAGAAGATTTAAACTATCGGGTCATATCCGGGGTGATGATTGCCACTGGCGATCACGTCTGAAAATCCTATAACTTCCTGAGAATACTCCTCATAAGCTAATTCAACAACGTCGATTCGATTCACCGTCATATCATTATAATTTACTGAGTATCTCAAAGTCTGATCAAGATTATAAGTAATGGCCTCATTATCTACTCGAAGGGTTAATTCACCTTCGTACACGTCTATCAAAGCACCTGGTCTTAAGAAAACCACACTCCCGAGAAATTAAAGTACTCGAGTGGCCTTGTTCAAAATCTACGACCGAAGTCGCTGGAACTGAAATACACCACCTTAACGTTGACGAATCTTACAATACCGATTGGTCGTGAAATTGACGTCCACGCTTTCTAGTGTCATGCACGTTGGAGTTTAGGTCCTGGAATGTTAAGCCCTTTTCACACGTAAAATGGCATGAATATTTATGCTACGCCAAGATCGGCCAAGGCTTAAGCAACTCATTCATTCCTGGAAATTTACATGGAATACGGAAACTGCCGGGTCACCAATTGTTTCGGTAACTGTTAAGTATGACCCGCCGAGCAATGTCTTTTTAAAGGGGTTTCTAGCCATCCTCACTAACTTTTTCTTTATTTCCGATAAGGCTTTTGAGAGTTTGAAGCAAACTTGGGCAGTGTATAGTCAAAGCATCCATGAAACACTTCGAAACTCAAATCTTTAAAGATTTCGTAGATTTCTCTTTTTGTTCGTTAGCAATTTCACGGGCTTTTCATCATTTGGCCCTGATTGATAAGGATTGACCGGTTTTGGGTTAGACATCGTGCAACTAACAGGAGCAACATCTGGCACAGAAACTGAATTTGTTTTCAACTGGACAACCGGAAGGTTGGGCGCTTCGTTAATTTCGTTATTAGTATGAAAAACATGTCCTTTTGTCCCTCGTTTCTTTGGTCCACCACTCTAATAGAAAAAAGTAGGACTAGGACCTTGATAACATACCAACTTCTGATAGTAAACCTTCATTCTTCCTCTCGGGTTAGTAACCGTGTTACTGGAAGAATAACCTGAATTCGAAAGACAGTAGGCGGATAATGTAATTTACGAACTTAGAAAGCAATCTCCGTTAAAATTTGTCAACTGGTTTTGTAAACCTAGGCCCATGAATATTTGCATATTCTCAATATAGCATCATTAGCCTTGACATAAATCTAAAAACGGTCCTTTTTTTTTTTTTTTATTTTTTATTTTTTTTTTTTTTTTGAAAGAAAAAACAACCTTGCCTTTGCTGAGCAGGGACTTGATAATAGAGTCATGTAAACTGGTGGTTGACTAGTTGGAGGTTGATACACTTGACCTTGATAGAAGTTATTTCTACGGTTTTGATTGAAATTGGTTCCTCGATTCTGGTTGAAATTATTTCTTTGATTCTGATTGAAACGGTTTTTGATTATTTATGCAATTGGAGGAAAACCAGAGGTCGATTTGGATTCGAAACCATCGTAGGTCTAGTAATTGGAATTTCCTTATTAAAAATGGCTAAGTAGCAGCTTGTGAAACGTACACTTTAATGTTGTCTCGATAAACATTGCCATCGTGAGCTGGAAAATAATTTTTCTATAAATTGAGCACCTCCCAATTTACGACAAATCTGCCTCGAGCCGCTTTTAATTACTGGGTGCGGGAGCTTGGCATTTTGTTTGTCGATAAGCATAGTCCTTCATCATAATTCTTATGATCAGAAACTTCGTTTGTAATAGAGCAGCAACAACTGGTGAAATTCCGGGAGTAGATGAATTCGAACACACTTAAGCAATGACTTTGCCTTGTTTCGTGAATTACGAACCTTGATTTATTCTCGATAAATTCTCAATCACATCACGAGGCATCTTTCCCAAAAAGTTTCCATCCCCTCAGCAGAATCAACGAATCTTGATCCATCTAAGCATTCAAAGCATTGTAAAACGTTATCCAATTGATGTACTTCAGAAAATTCGTGATAGTTGGGCATGCTCAGAAGGAAGGTCATTAAATCTATCACAAGCCTCATAAAACGATTCATCAAAATCTTGTTGAAATCTCGAGATTCGTTTCGAAGATTAGGTCATTTATGAAGGAGGAAAGAATTATTAATGAATTTTGAAACAAGATCATCCCATGTCAAAATTGATCGATCAGGGTCTATCTCTAGCAAATTCTGAGTTGAAACCTTCAAGAGAAAGACGAAAAAAAAAGGATAAGCTTAATTGACGTGCTATTGGATAATCCGGAATCTCATTGTTGAAGTAATCTAAGAAAAAACGAATGTGACATGTGGATCCTCTTTATCATGTCCAAAAAAACTGCTTGTTTTGAACAAGATTGATCAAACCATGCTTTAACTCAAAAGTTAGCATTGATTTCGGGAATTACAATTGCATCCTCGTACCCCTCGGTATGGTGCTTGGGCAATTGTGGCTATAGTCCTGTCCGTTTTATCAGCCATCGGAACTAGGGGTGAATTAACAATAGGTTCTTCTAAATGAAATGGTTGAACAACAGTCGGTTGGGCTTGTTGTTGACGGTTACGATTGCGGGTTTGAGAACGAGTGCGCATGCACAAAGTAGAAAAAGAAAATTTAAACTAAATTTTTTAATTTTTTAATTTTTTTAACAATCTATTTAAACGGATAACGAGAAGACAACTTAAACCAAATAATCAAATTTACTTCACGGTAGCTCTTAAAATTTTTACTTTTTAAGGTGAGTCGTATTTCGTAAATGACACAAATGGTAAGTTTTTAAATATTTGATTCGAGTTGGGAACTTACTAATGGATAATACCTCAATTGAAGGTATTATTTGTTGGTGTTCTTTTACCAACTTTGTTTATTTTATTTTTTTATGGACAATTTTTTATATTTTTTTGATTTTTTTGATTTTCTTTTTATTTTTTATATGATAATTATACTAAAGAAAGGAAAAATATTTTTTACTTTTTGTTTTTATATTTTTTATATTTTTTACCTTTTTAACAAAACAAAACTTTCAAAAATGAAAGGTTCTTCAAATCACGATCAACAAACTTCAAACGAGAGAATCTTAATCATAAATCCCCGGCAGCGGCGCCAAAAATTGATTCGTCAGAATCTATATATACGTAATTATAAAATATAATATATGAAGGAAAATTACCAAAATACCCTTGAGGACAAAGGTAAAAAGTAAAATCTTCACAAATATATATAATATAATACGTATATAAACCGGGAAGTATGATTCCCGGGTCGTTATCCTCCAACGACTTGTGAAATTGAAACCACGTTTGATGTTCGGACAATGATTTGAATTGGAAACAAAAGTTGGTTTGATTATCTACTTTTAAAAATTAAAATTAACAAATTCTAACAATTAAGCATAAAGACAAATAACGGAAAACCAAAATTTAACTAAAAACGCAAAACGGGACCCTTAAATGGAGGTCAAAAACCCTAAATTGCTAAAATTAAACCTAACTTAAAATTTTCTTTTTAAATGAACTCTATTTGACTAATAAGTAAGTTTACAGAAAACTAGAACAAAAACGGAATGAGCGTTAAAACACGAAAAACGAGAACGGGAACGAATCTCGTTCTTTAAAAAAGGAAATTTTGCAAATTAGACCCTACGAAAGCAAAACTAATTTTACTATGAACTTTATGATAAAAGAAAATTTTCTAAAAAAGATTTATATTTTTTTGATTATTTTTCTATTTTTTATGATTTTTTAAAGTTTTTAATGAAAATAAATGTTTAAAAATACTAAACGAACTATAAAAATTCTAGAAAAATGACAGAAAATAGCTTAAACTAATTAAAACCTAGGAAAAATAAGCCTATAAGCACAGCTTATCAAATAAGCCGTGAAATAAGCTTTAACAGCTTAATAGGCTTATTTGGCTAAAATATATATAAAGAATTGATTGTGCAAGGGTCTTATGAAAAAGACCCAAGGGCACAGCGGTAGGGAGTGATGTGTGTGTGTTTATAAAAGGTTGAGGTGTTGAGGTCGGGGGTTCGAGTCTTGCTCACCCCCGACTTCCACTTCCCTTTTTTTCAAAAACTTAAAAAAGAAAAGTTGTTAAGCACCTAAAGATAAGCAATTTTAATAAAAGCACTATAAGCCGAAACTCAAACATAAGCTCTCAAAAAGCTTTGGAAAAATCTGTTTTCAGAAAGTTGGCTTTTAAGAGCTAAAAAGCTAATTTTCACTTAAAAGCTTACACACAACTCATTTTAAGCTCAATTTTAAATCTAAAAGCTGTTCTAAAAAACTAATGATGTGTATGAGCTAAATTCAATAAGCTAATTTAACTGGAAACAATATAAGCTATCTAAATCCTATGATCTAAGATGTAAACTCACCTTAAGGCATTTTGAGCTTAGAAATAAGCTAGCAAATAAGCACCCTATGAAGTGAAACTTAGTTTTCCTAAAAACTTGGCTTAAATTCTACTAGAAAATGCTTTTTATTTTTTATTTTTTTTTTTGTTTTCAAAAGAGCTTAAAGCAACAAGAGCTTATTAAAAAGAGCTTGTGAAATAGGCTGTTACAGGAAGTAGGCTTTTGAAAGCTTAAAAACTGAATTTTACTAAAATAAGCACACAACCCTTAAATAAGCACTAATTTTAAAACCAAAAGCTAATTTAGAAAACTTATGATGACTAGAAGCTAATTTTGATAAGCTACTTAAACTGAAAACACTGAAAGCTTATTGAAATTAAAGATCTAAGGGGCAAACTCAGGAACTTACTCTCAAAGCTCAAAAATCAATTAAGCTAGAAAGCACAATAAGCTACTTCAAAAGCTAAGCTTTTGAAAACTTATCAAACTACTTATAAGCTATGAATCTAAATCATAAAAACAGATCATATAAGCTAAAAACCTAAAACTAGAAGCTAAGAACCACTTACTACTGTTTTTTGGTTTTTTAGAAATTTTAGTGAACTTTGAATGCTAAATTAACCTAGATTATAAGCTAGAAATTGAAAAGCAAGAATTATTATATCTACCTATATGTAAACTATTAACCTACTGAATTTTACCTATCAAAACCTACTTAAGCTATTTAAATTGTGATCAAAAGGGACTGCAATAAGGAATTGCAGTAAATCCTTATCTGATGCACTTGGCAAAATGGGCTAAAACCAATTTGCAGGTGACCTTAAGGGTCAAACCTGTTTTGGACACCCCCACTTAGTGTTAATGAACACTTATCAACCTAAATCCAAGCTTAAAGAAGCTTGGATCAGAAACTGCCTAGCTATCTTAAGAAAATAACCTCCCCTGGTGCAGGATAAGACACTATATACCTCAAAATGATTATAAGAACAAACTAAACCTACAAACCTTATCAAAACTTCATTAATTATGAAATCCAAGCTGACCAAAGTATAAACACCAAATGACTTTGACTTTTTTAGGTCAAACTATACGAAACCAAACACTCCTTTAAACATAGAAAATTCTATTTAAGCTTATGAATTTGCAAACTAATGATGACAACTTTAAGACCAGATATAAAACAGCTTAATATCAACCTAATGGGTAATCCTAAGCAGAAAATAAGCCAATTTAATAAGCTCTAAGCTAAACTACTATTTTTTTGGTTTTTTAGTGGTTTTTAAGGCAGATTATGAAACTGTAATACTAACCTAATGACTAAGCTTGAGAAACAATTATCTATTATAATAAGCATTTATAAACTAATTAAAACAGATAATAAGCAACTAAATAAGCAAACTAAGCAATTAATAAGCAAGGATTGTATTAAGCTAATAACTAAAGAGAATAGAAAAAGAAAAAGGGAATTAAACTTGAAACCTCAGCTAAACAGAGGTAGAGCCTCAACAAGAGCTTGATGTCTAAACTTGGCATATTGTTAAAAGCCAGTATAGTCCAATGAACCTCTTCCTTTTCTAGTTCGTCTCCAAAAGATCCAAATCCCATTAAGCAAAGGTATTATATGCTAAATTTTAAGGTTGAGTAAATTAAGGCTTATATATAGCTAAATTACAACTATAAGAGACTGTAAAAGCTTATGAGAGCTTGTTGTGACTTAAGAAATAGAATTAGTACATTTGATCTTTTTATAAAAACTTTAGCAAGTGAAAAGAGATTTTGAAAACTAAATTATGATCATATTAATACTCAAAACAATTACAATGCTTAGGGAAATCAATTACAAGAAGAGCTATTAAAGGGGAAATTACATCTAACTAAAAACAACATAAACAGTTTTTTTGAAAGAAAAAATTACAGGAAAAAGATATATGTGTAGTGAGTGAATGTATGCTATTTAAAGCCTTAAGTATGATCATTCTAGTCCTTGGTCTCCGCAACTCAGCGTCCTTCAATCTGTCCGTACATTCCTTAAAGATTTGAAGACTAATCTTGGGCCGTTAGATCACATCTAAGCTCTCACTAATGCCAGCGTGGCAAGTCCGTGATTGTACCGGAAATTGTGCTTCTTTGTGAGAACCTAACAAGTGTATAAAATTATTTCCTTGTGCTTCTTTCATGTCCACCGTGTTAATTCTTTCTTGGGTCCCACCAATAAGAGGCTTAGGTGACGTGATACTCTGGCAAGTAGGATCTTATCACTTGAATTACTTACCCACAGCCACTTAAATTGTATTACCCCTTTGATTTGAGCACAAGGTAAGTGAGAAGAAGATAAATGGTATGTTCTTAATTACACATACCGTTTTTCCATGAAAACGGAGCTTTAAATAACCAAAACGGGCCTAAAACGCCAAATATATGCTTGTTTGCTAATTGCATTGTCAGTAACAATACCAAGAAAGGACGAAAAACCAAAGCCAAAACGACAAAACCGGACCGGATGGAAGAGAGCTAGTGATAGGACAAAGCCAAAGCAAAGCCAAAGACCAGAAAATCAAAGTCAAAAGTCAACGTCAACAAATCAACAGTCAAAACCAAGCCGTAATTGAAGAATACTATTGGTGTGCAATACTCAACCATCTGATGGGACTCGGGAAATGCGCCAATATATATTAACGAAACTGAGAGACCAAATGGGCCCTCAATCAATGACAACAACCCATTTGTGTACAATTGACAGAGACTATGAAGACCCGATCCTAGCCCTTGAACAAGCCAATCTCAGCCATTGTACACACAAAACCCACCTGAACCTTATTGGGCCTTAAAAAGCCCAATAACATAAGCCTAAACCTTATTGGGCCCAAACACACTCAATTGGGCCCAATACAAACCCACAAACCCTTATTGGGCCCAAACACACTCAATTGGGCCCAATACAAGCCCACAAACCCAGTTGGGCCCAATACATAACCCAAGCCCATTACTGGCCCAATACCCTCTTTTTATAAACCCTAGGGACTAAAATTGTCAAGTTTAAAAATGTTTGTAAAAAGAAAAGTGTTTTAAAAATAAGAGGGACTGATTTTGCAATTTTACAAACTTAATCTCCCTTAAAAACACCAAGGGCTGAAACTGCCATTATCAAAACCTTTTATATCTTTGTTTTAATAAAACACAAGGGCTGTTTGTAACTATTCTTAAACTTCTTTATAACTGAAATTAAAAAGAATAGCAAGAAGTGACAAGTAAATGAAAGATGGGGGTTTCTTTTTGCCAATCTCAAACTTTCAAACCTGTTAACCAATAAACGCTCACCCCTCCCAAAGCTTTCCCGCCACCACTCTCAAACCCCTCAAACTCACGAGATACCACCCAATCTTTTACCCAACCCCTCCTAAATCCAGTCCTAACCTTAAACCCACTCCCACTAATCTTTTAAACTGCCACCTTGGCATCCCCTCGACCAAAAAAATCCCTGGCGAAAATGAGTATAAACAAACACAACCCCAATCCTAGGGCTGGGATTGATGCTGAGGTTTTGTACACACACAACAAACACAACAAGAAGAAGTATGGAAGCCTTGGACTTCTATAAAAAGAAGAAACACAAAGCCGAAGACACACTAGTTTTTAACTTAGCTTGTTTTTATTTAAACTTTAATTAAATTGTAATCTTAGCTTCCAGCTTGTATTTTAAGTGTACTGTACTGTTTTCAAGTAAATTAATGCAAGTCAGAAGTTTATCTTAAAGTTTCTTAGTTTTCATATTTCGACTCTTGTGTTCATGTTTAAATCTGAAAGAAAGTTATGTTTTCTTGATTATTATTAACCACACTAGCATCAAAACCAATTAACCTTAATTAAATTTAACTGATATCAAGTTTAAAAGATTTTTGGTTATTTAAAGGGGTGTTTGGGTAAACTTCAAAATGGGTTGTTTTGGGGATGTTATGGGTCACAAACACTCAGCCACTTTTGGCTGAGTGTGTATGTTTAATTAGACCAATATAATCAAAAGTTTTAGTGTAAAACTGAGTTTTAAAAAGTCCTTTGACTTTCTGTCAAAATTTAACACAAAAAATTTGAGCTTAAGGCTTAAGCTGTCTAAGCAGCTTAAGCAACTCATTTTTGAGCTTATTGTGGTCACAAAAGTCCCTTTCAAAAAAACCCTTGTTGCTGTCCCTCTTGACTTGACCAAATAGTCAAGGTTTGTCAAATGGCATTTTATTAAAACCCTTAACTTTTAAGCTGTAATATCAGCAGCTTATATTGATTCTTATTCCCTCAATTTTTGGAAACAAGCCAAGTGACCACTATACTAAATCTGTTTGGGTGTGCTTTTGGGTGAAAATCACTCTTGTGCTTATTAGATAAGCCCAAAAAGAGCCAATCACCACTGCTGTTTGTCCCCTGGTGCTGAGCACCCAAGTTCAGCACCTTTTTCCAGCTTATTTATCTAATAAGCACTTAGGTCTTTTAGCTTTTATCTGTAGCTTATTACTTGTTCTTTAATTCTCCAAAATAGTTTAGCTTATTTCTGCTTTTAGCTTAGCTTATTTTAGGTGTGAAAACCCCTCATTTCTGCTTTTTTATATAATAAGTAGCCTATAGCTTATTACTGCTTTAGCTTATTTTAGGGCTTATTTCTGTTAAACTTAGTTAAAATAGATAGACATAGCTAGGTTAAGTTAACTAAACCCAACCTCAGCTTATTTTGAGCTTTTTAGCTCAAAGAAAAAGCCAAAAAGCTCTTTGAGCTTTTCACATTCTGTCAGCCCAAAAAGCTCATGTTTCTGGCTTATTTAGACCCTTTCAGCCACTAGTCCTTTTGTAAAAAATGATAAGCTGAAACCCCTGAACAACTTTTCTTTTTTGGCTTTTTGATTTTAAGCCCTTTGGACCTACTTTGCATTACGGGGTCAGTTTCAGGGACCAAATGTGTAATTTAGTTTTTTAGAAGTTAACACTGTTAGTATACAAAGTTAGTAGGTAGTTGCCTCGTTAGTCCTTAATCTATTGCGCTGTTAGTCCTTTTCAGTTAGTTCAGTTAGGTTTAATTATTTAATTTAATTTAATTTAGGGTTAATTTTAATTAGTTTAATTAATATTAATTGCTACAGTAACTTTTAGGCATTTTTATATTTTTAGAATACTCAACTTTTTCTTTAATTAATCTGATTTTTTAGAATTTTTGTATTTATATTTTCTGTCTTTTTCTATTTAATTAGTTTTAATTAGTTTTTAATCTTAGAAAATTCATAAAAAATACAAAAATTAACAAAAAAATATTTTTCTTTTTCATAAAATTTTCTTTACTCAGATAGTTTATATAAAAAATATAAAAACTTATGTAGGGTAATTTTTGCTTAAAATTCAGTTCCGGGCCCGTTTACGAGCCCGGATTTTTCGTTTCTTACCGTTTTGTTCGTTTTTGAACTCCGATTTTGAAAATTTTTACATTTTCTTTTAAGTTAGAATATTTTTTTTTTTTATTTTTCAAATTAACTAATTAAAATTTAAATTTTGATTTTTTAATTTAATTTAGCATTTAATTTCTAATTTTAGTATTATGTTCCCAATAACTATTTCTGTTCCCATTTTTAGTATAAAATTGTATTTTTAGGATGGTTTTTCCGATAATTAATTAAGCTGCACCGTATGTAGGTCATCTATTTCCTTGTTTATGCTTCCCGTAGATTTAAGTTTTCATTTGTTTAATAATTGTAAAAGCAATATCTAATCTTGTCCAAATCAAACGTCTTCGATCTTCCATTCACGCCTCAACGGGGACAACGACCCGGGTAGTTTTAAATTGATTTTCCTTTGGATAAAAGGAACTGATTTTTAATCTCTCGGAATAATTACGTATCCTATACTACAATCGAATCGTGCTCATCAGCGCCTTGCATAAAGGAGCGAGTATCAATGGGAACGCCAATATAAGGTTGTTTGATTAATCTATTGATCAAGGCATATAAGAGTCTAATTCGTGTCTACTAAAACATGAGTATTCCGTGTTAAAGCGTGAGTTGGTCTATGATTTTGTGTCTTTTTAAAAGATGGTCGGGAAAGTTTCTAGCAACTTGTACCTTATTTATTTAGACTTAATCTATTTCTTTTGTTCCTTTTATTTAACACCGGATATATTTCCCATACCTAGTCTCTAACCTTTGGTTTGCTCGAATGAGGGAATTAAGCAATCACATATGTCTCGTGCATAGATTTGCCCGTGTATGTGTGGTTTTGTTGCCCTTGTTGGTGTATTTCCGTTGGTAAAGGATTAAAAGATTCCATACCCTATATCATTCTTCATCCTAACCCTTGGTTAAACTCGAATGAGGGAGTGAGCAATCATGTATGTCTATTCCATGGATTTGGATGTGTATATATAGTTTTGCGCCGATCAGGTAGACTAGATGCCGGGATGGCTCCCCATATCGCGATTTATATATCCAGAATTATAGGATCACAAATAATGACCTATCCTTGTGTTTGGTTTAGTGAACAAGTTGGACTAGCAGGTGATCTGGGATCAACAAATAACGTTTTGATTCCCTTGGTAAGGACTCGAACAGTGGACTACTAGTATATAAAGAGCCGTTAAGTAGTAAGTTAGTAAAGTCTCGTTGAGATAGGATTCAATAAGATTACCATTATTGTTCTCCTAAGATAGATTATAATCAACATAGAATGCTTTATGTAGATGCGTTTAATTGTGACATAATTGACGTGTCTAGGTTTTAGGATGAAGTACCGCCTAAATCTAGGAATGATATGCCCCTTCGAGATAAGCAATCATAGTACTTATAGACAATCCTACATTAAATTTGATTATTCATTATTAGTATGTTTTCCTTACCATAGGCTTGATCGCTCCTCTATCCTCTGATTATCAGGTTACGTGTGTTATCGTGACTAAAGTAGATTTAGGTTACCACCAAAACCCGTGCCAGTCTCTCAGGCTGAAAACTCCCCTTTGCCTTAGAATTAGGATTAGTATATGATAATAATATAATAGACTAGACTAGCATAATTTAGATAACTAAACTACTGTTAGACTTAGGAATTAAAGCTCTCGCTCTTAGTGATCGACAATCTACTTACCAACGAACCTATAACTAATCAGGTACACTGCTCGTTAGTGTTTGTTAATTGGTAATTCGGCTAGAAATAAATGTAAAACTTGATAATTAATTTACCCATACACGACGAAGCACATCACAACACCTTTTGTATGTTATCTTGTGAATGATTTACTTGGCACCTGTAAATTTCCCCCATTATCCATAACCGTGTTTCCTTTACCTTACACCTAACGTTACAACCCATTAAAGACGCTCTTTAATAGTAATTGTTAGGTGCTTATGTTAAAGTAGTGGAGGTTTTGATCCTTTGTCATGCTTATGGTGATCTATATGCTATGACAGGTAGTGAGTGTTTATTTTCCCGTTTCCTATATTGTTATAATTCATTATTACACTAGTGAAAAAGAGAATCTAAATACTTATTTTCCCTTTACCCATTTAATCATTCAATATGTTTATATGTTGTTTGATTATCTCTTCTTCGCTTTCTATTAACATGTTAGGCTAAATTAATTCGTGTTTGCTTATGATTGCACGAAACATAGTTTGTAATCTTTGATCTTTATTGCTTCTTTTTAGTGATGTGCGTGTTAGACTCTAGAATACTATCTATAATATATTACATTAGCATCGACGTCTAGGAAAAAGTGCTTAGGTTAGATGAAACCTAAATCTGGTTCTTCATAACTATGTGAATATTAGGTAGATTCCTTTTTAAGTATTTAAAGCATGATAAATTATTAGGAAGGAGCGTGTTTGATAGGTAAAGCCCGACAAGGTTGTCACATAAAACGCGAGCTTGACCAACTCGCTGCATAATTAGAGGAATATCTACACATTACACTAACGAGGGTGACAGTATATAAGATTAGAGAGAACAACTAGGGAGTAGTGCATGATTAAGTAGACATGTTTGCTTACCTATACCAGTTTCCTACCAATTTACTTTTCTGTATAATTAGATTAGATTTAGGAGTAGTTAGTAGCTTAATCAACCCACTTTCAAAACTTGAGATTTTAACTTGCTTTCTAAAAAATACAAAAATACTCTTCTCTCAATTTTTAGACTCTAGTAACGTACAATTCGAAAATACCTTAATATTCTCCTAGAGAACGATAATAACCCCCTGAGTTTTTCTTATACTACACTACAACGGTTAGGTACTCAGCTTAGGAGGGTTGTGAAACTTCTTCTTTTAAAACAATCCGCATCAACCGAGATGATTTATTTTGTAACGAGGCGTGTGGTGATTGAGGCTACACAATGTAAACGCGTTAAATATGAGGCTATGTGTGCAGAGATTAGATATGGTTTTACCCCCTTTTCATTCTTTTCTTTTGGGGAACTTAAGAAAGATGTAGTGACCTTACTCAAGCGGATTCGAAACTTCTCCGTGACTTAAGATAATGGGGAACGTACGGATGTTCATATTTTTAGTAGAATTAGCTTCGCTGTAGCTAGAGGGGACGATCTAAGATGGTATCTCGGCTTCCCACTAAATTCTTGTAAATACTAGGGGTGTTTATCGGTTCGGTTATCGGGTTGTTCGGTTAGTTCGGTTAAATTTTTTTAGGTCAACCTGAAAATTGAACCGAATCGAAAATTGAAATTGGATTCGGTCCTTTTCTCGGGCTGACCCGAATAACCCGAATTTCACTATTTATTGAAAAAAAATTAAATAATTACATAAATATTTAGTAAAAAAAATTATTTCAAGCATAAAAAACGTTTTTTATATTGAGATTAAATTTTAATGATTACTTATATATATAAATATATATATAAATTATTTATATTTATATTAATTTTATTTTCGGTTCAGACTATCAAACTCATATCCATCCTGAGAATCGAATTAGTAGTTCGGTTGGGTTCGGTTATTAGTTCGGTTCGATCGTTTTCGGTTCAGTTCGGTTCTCTTTCGGTTCTTGATTTATTCGGGTATTCTGCTTACCCATAGTAAATACCATGAATTTATAATAAAAGTGTTATTATTATTATTATTATTATTATTATTATAACTCATTTTATTAAGAAACTCAAGAGGTTTACAATAAATTAGAAGGGAGCTGAGATACTATATGAGTTCTCACTCATTTAGCAATAGCGAAACTGATCCTATTAAATATACTATCTGGGGTGGAGGCCCAGATAGTATCTCGGCTCCCCTCTAATTTGTTGTAAATCTTTTTAGTTTTTTAATAAAGTGATTTATAATAAAATAATAATAATATTAATAATAATAATAATATTATTATTATTATTATTATTATTATTATTATTATTATTATTATTATTATTATAACTCATTTTATTAAGAAACTCAAGAGGTTTACAATAAATTAGAAGGGAGCTGAGATACTATATGAGCTCTCACTCATTTAGCAATAGCGAAACTGATCCTATTAAATATACTATCTGGGGTGGAGGCCCAGATAGTATCTCGGCTCCCCTCTAATTTGTTGTAAATCTTTTTAGTTTCTTAATAAAGTGATTTATAAAATAATAATAATAATAATAATAATAATAATAATAATAATAAAAGTGCAAAATACATTCATCTTACAAGCAAAAACACAAAAAACTGGATATCAACATCCGAGGTCGTAGGAAAAAGGAGGTTATGTTTGGTGTCGTGTTGAGTCAAATGTAATTTAGTCTTAGTTGTTTTCTTCTTAGTTTAGAAATAGTTTGCTTTGTTACGTTAGCTTCACCGCCTATGTAACGGGGTGAGATGCGAGATTTTACCTATGTCATTTGTACTTAAACGCTTCGTGGAGTAATATATTCACCGGGTGTAACAATCTTCTATAAAAAGACGAAAACACCCCTCATGTTAGATTAACATTAGAAGATAACGGACAAAACATTGCATCGTTTCTACTCATTCATGTATAATGTCTAATGTTTATAGACGGAAAAATGTATATGTCCCAACTTAATGACATGAAGGTACGGTGTTTAAACGGACAAACCATGTCGATATATTTTAGGCTTTCCTCTTTTTTATGCGTGTCTTATTTCCTATATTCACACTCTCTTCACGGGTCCTCATCCTCTCTATCTATGTACCAAAAGTCTTACAATCACACCTACACCTACACCGCGACCAACCTTCAACAATCACATTCGATCGCTCAATTACAAAATCAATATAAATGTTGTAGATTATTTGCGGTATATATGAATGAATGATTTGTAATTTGTTGATATTTAGAATTTGTTTTTTGAGATTTGAGTTGGACTATAGAGTGTTTGATTATGAGAGATCAAGATAAAAAGAGTTATAAGAAAAATGAAAGAAGGTAATAGCATTTCGATATAGTCACAAATCTATTGCACAATTGTCTAAAATAACCAAAACTCATTTTTTTTAGCAAACCCTCATTGACTTGCAAGATTGCATAATTTTCTAAAATAAGTTTTATTAATTTATTAACTGAATCTTTGCCTGCCAATCTATATCTATACTCTCTTATAAAAGAAAGTTTTTTTCAACCCCTAATTAATTTTTTCTAAATATAACTTTTAACAAGAAGTTGACACATGGAATTTGTAACAATGTTTTGAAAAGAGTCAAAAGCCCTTAATAACATAACCAAAACGCTCTCCCCAAATCAACCCATTCTACATCTTCTCCAAAAATAAGAATTATATATGTTGACTATTTATAATTTCTGTAAGTTAGAAACAATTATTTTGGAAACGTGCAAGTCCATTTCAAGCTTATAACGTAGGCCTTTTGAATTGTTTTTCCAATCGTCTTTAAAATAGCAGTTATCGTTTTAATTGTGATGATATATAAAAAAATCATTGCCTAAATTACAACATTTCTCTTTGGGGTTATATAATGCCAGACTCTCTTACTTTAAAAATTCACTACTCCATTATTCTCCTAATCATTGTGTAATCAGCTTCCTTGCTATCCCAATGGCAAAGAAAATTGGATTCCTGTCTTACCTGTTTGCCCTTAAAACATTAATTTTACGTGTGCGTGTTTTGAGATCATTGATGCAACCTGTATATAACAAACCAAATGTGATCATCATGGACAAAGATTTGTATGCATATCTTTTATTGTACCTTTTTGTGATATTTTAAACATATTTTTATGTAGTACCATGTAATACATATAAATGGTCTATTATTGTGAGTCTAACTCTGTTTGATGCATACCTATCTCTCATTTCTGTAACATCTTATGTAAGCCCGTTTTGATACTTATCATTGTTGGATCCTATGTTATTATCATATGTAGTAACATTGTATTAACTTTCTACAAGATTTGTATACATGTATCTTAGAGTAGTTTTGATGCTCGGCAGTGTGTGTTAACTTTTAAATGTGATTTTGGACATTTGTATCTTCGTATTATCAACTTGACTGTATAAACTGTCTTCATAGACTATAGCAACCAAATATTTAACTAATACTTGATTGTAACGTGTAGTAATTTAACCTCGGTTTTGCAGCTATATTTATATTTTCACTTAGTGGTCATGTATGTGTAGATCGAATCATGGGATGAGAGACAAGTAAAATGCATGGCAAATGGCACAACATACTTTCGATCACACTATGACCTAAAGCATTAGTAGCCAAATATTTATCTATCTATTCAAAGAGAAATCACATTGCATGAGATAAACCAGTGATTTTCTTAAGAATAAGCGAAGCATTTCTTGATTACGACAACTTGATAGTCGCACGTATTACCTTGTGCAAACTCTTGAGCCGCGGTGTTTTCTTTTTTTCACATTTACTTATTTACTATTTATAACAATTATATTTGTGTTTCTATCCAAAGGCGTCTAATAATAAATGCATATATTTCAAACCATAGATGAATGCACCAATCAACACTTGCTAAAAATTTTGTGCATTAATGAGATTCAAACTTGGAGGATCAATTTTCATTTTGAATCGTATATAATGACGCTCTTTACCTAAACCACCACTTTAATTTTCTGTCTATGCACTAATTCATTAGATTTTAATATTAAATTGTTTTGTAGAATTTATTTTATTTTGTTTAGATCGTTTTTGATCTTTAATTGAGTTTTGCTTTTCGTTTTTTTTCAGAGACAAAAAGGTTGGATCCATTAATTGAATTACGCTTTCATTATTCAATAATTAGGTAACTGTTTCGTTCAAGTTTTCTTTTTTGATCTTTAATTGAGTTTTGCTTTTTGTTTTTTTGTTGCATAGACAAAGGTCGGATCCACTAATTGAGTTACGCTTTCATTATTCAATAATCAGGTAACTGTTTCGTTCAAGTTTTCTTACAATGTTATTATGGCGCTAACCAAGTTAGGCACGTGCACTTTACAAACTTAATTTGCTAGACCTATACACATATGTGAAGTATTCTATGAAGTGCCTGGATGAATCAATAATGATTTGCAGACAAGAAACAATTGCGATGTTAAAGCAAGGTATATTGACATTAGATATGTTACTAGCATTTTGGCACCATCACTAATTCTTTCAATTGTTTTTCAACTGTTTATGGTTTTTGTAATTGTTTACCACCTTGTGTTTCTTATTGATCGTGAATAGCTTTTAGTGAGTTGCCACCAGGTTATCCAAGCAAAG
>BQNB010109305.1:0-19831 GCA_026074375.1 Tanacetum coccineum
ATGGAGAATGATATAGGGTGTGGATCTTCTAACTTTCACCAAAACTAATAAACCAACAAGGCAACTGAATCGCGCATACATGGCCATAACGACGGGATAGAATTCACAAAAGAATTTATCCACTAGTTCTTCCCAAGTGTTAATTTTTCCATCCCTTTCACTTATCTATCATTGTCTTGCATCACCAGCTAGTGAGAAAGGAAAAAACCTTCATTCGTAGTAGATGGGAGTCCACACCAGGAATTTTGATTAAATCAAGTAGTTTAAGAACCTTAGCAGTGTGGTCTACCATGTCTTCATCAAACATCCCGTGGTATGCATTATCTTTTAACTTCATCAATAATTCCTTGCTGAGTTTAATATTGTCTCCGATATTTGGTTTAGTTTGAGCTTTTTCTATGTATTTCTTTAAGATTGGTTCTGCCATAGTTCTTGTAGTATCTTCTTCAATCAACTAGCTCTGATAAGTATGATCTGTCACAAAGGTAAAAATATCAGCAGGATTTGGTCTGAAGAAAGATAGAAAATTAAGTATGGAAATCAATTATTTAGAATCAATTTCTGTTACTACATTAGACGGTCAATACGCCGTATTCAATTGTTCTGAATACGCCATATTAATCTGTTGAATCAATACGCTGTATTAGATAAGAAATTTAAATACGTCGTATCTAATAGAAATGGATACGCCGTATCAGGTTATCGACCAAAACAGTGTATGAAAAATAATTAAACACTCAAAACAATTAAACTAACAAATATACAACTATACAGAATTTTACAAAATTTTACACTAATTTAAATTACGCTAATCTAAGGGTTATATCTAATCTAATTATAATAACCAAAATATCAAATAAAATTCAAGATTAAAATTTACTCCCCGGCAGCAGCGCCAAAAACTTGATTGTGCGGTCATGTAGGGTTTATTTTATGATAGTTCAAGTTTTAAATTTATATTTTGCTGACTTTACCTAAAATAACACTTTAACGGGTAGTGTACCAGATCAGATAGAGTTTCGTGGTAAGTAGGGTGTCGATTACTAAGAGCGAGAACTAATCTTTTATTTTATTAATATTTTGGTTAACTAAACTAAGCTAATTAAAACTATATTAATTCTATTCTATGTTAAACCTATGCTAAACCTATGTTAATTCTAATTCTAACAGATAAAGGGGGGTTTCAGCTTGAGATACTGGCATAGGTTTGTGGTGACTTAAATCTACTTAAGACATAATAACACACGCAAGCAGATAGACAAAATATAGAATAGCAATCTAGCCAAATATAAGAAAACTGTATTAACCATCATTTATCCAATTAGAACGTTGGTTTGTTTATTTAGTGCAATGAATACTTATCTCGAGGTGACATATCATTCTTAAGACTTAGGCGTTACTTCTTCCTAAGACCTAGACACGTAAAATTCTGTCACAATTAAACGCATCTGTATAAAGCATCCTATTTGCTGATTATAATCTATCTTAAGGGTTAAAGCAATGGTGATCTTGTTAATCCCTAGCTCATAGAGACTGTTGATAGAAATATAATGCCTAAAAACATTATTAATATCTTTCACATCTTTACGTTTTGATAATCACAAAATATAAAAATGTTCAACGTAAAATTAAACGTAAACAAGTAATTAGGAGTAAATTCTCATTTCAACATTTACATCACTTAAAGGTATGAATAAATAAATGTTTAATGCATTTTATAATCAAAGAAAATTTTTATTCAGCCTCAAACTTTTATAAAATATTGTAAACATTTTTATAAACATCACAAAATATTTTCTACATTTAAAAGAAATATTTTATTCAAAATAAACATTTTAATTTCAAAAATGTCAACCTAAAACGGCTTAGAAAAGTCTAAGTAAACACCTCCTGAAATAGGACAAAATGGCGGGGAGCGTTCTGAAAATGGGCGGCCCCTTTAAATACATGGGCGGCCCCCTTAATTATAAGGGGGTCGACACCCTATTTAAGGGGACCGGCCATAGACCCCGCTCCTCCAGCTTGTCCTATAAATACTAGACTATTCCTCAATATTTTTCTCACCTTTTGCACTCATTCTTTCTGCTCTAAACAGCCCACATATCCTCTCTAAAATCCTTTGATCATTTAATCATGAAGCTTTGTTTCCAAGTATGTCCAAACTTAATTCCACAATGGCAAGAGAAGACATACTTTCTCCTCAAGTTAATGAAGTATTATACCATCAGTGTGCCATAGCAATCTTGTTGCATCCATATCATACATACTTCTGTAATCAATGTACATCTTGTTTTGGATATGAGTAGCTAGATCTTGGCGATCTTTGTAAGTATAGTAGATGTGGTGATCTTACCAGTTAGCTTTCCTTTTTTCGGTTTCTCTTCTTTTGTTATTCTACTTGTTGTGTTTAGATCGTTGTGATTAAAATAGTTTGGTTGAAGTGAAGTTTTGAAGTTGGAAGAACGTTGAGAAGAAGGCGTGAAGTTGTGAAGGAAGTATGAAGTGTGAAGAATGGTGTGAAGTTGTGAAGTCCCTTGTGAAAGTCCATGAAATAGTGTTGTGTGTAGATTGGTTTTCTACTAAGATTAAGAACTCGACATTTAGCTTTGTGTCGTAAATCAGTGTAAGCAACGTTGTGTATGGTTTTCTCCGCCATAAGGGAGCTTGTTGACATAGTGAAGAAAACTCTCGAGTTTGGTGCTCGGGGAGTGGAGTAGGGCGAAGAGGTGCTTCGTTACCGAACCACTATAAATCATCGCGTTGTGGTTTGATTGTTCTTACTCTTATCTCTTGTTTTACTTTATCATTTCATATACTTATATTGTTCATATTGTGCAAGCATTGAATTCACAAAAAGTCGAATCTAAGTTTTACAAAAATAACATTAAACCTTAAAAATTAAAAGCGTGTAACTAATTCAAACCCACCTTCTAGTTTTCCACAATTTGGTACAGAGCCGTAAACAAGATTTTTAAAATAAAACTATATTTTAAACTTGAATCGATCTGATACTGGAATCAGAAAAATAATTAGAACGGGCAATCTATGCAAAAAGCCACAACTATTTGAAAGTGATAGATTTATTTATTGGAACAAATGATTCGAAACTTATGTGAAATTCAAAAGATCTAGATCTTTGGCATGTTCATTATCCGATGGTGATTTTCCTCTATTCATTAAAATCCTGGAACTAAAAAGGATGAATTATATTTTTCATAAACAAAATGATGATCTTAAAAAAGAAAAATTGCTAAAATAATGAAGTCAAATGGTATGGTAATATATAATGCTTTACCTCGTAAAGAATATGAAAGAATTTTTATGTGTCAAACCGCAAAAGAAATTTGGAATACTTTGTTAATCACTCATCAAGGTAATAATCAAGTCAAAGCTAACAAAATAGATCTTCTTGTTCAACAATATGAACAATTCATGATTCCGGAAGATGAATCAATAGATAATGCCTTTGCTAAATTTAACACTATTATTACTAGTCTAAAAGCACTTGATGAAGATTTTTCTAGCAAGAATTGTGTTAGGAAATTTCTTAGGGCATTGCATCCTAAATGGCGCGCAAAATTCACGGCAATTGAAGAATCAAAGAATCTAACAACTCTTTCACTTGACGAACTTATTGGAAATTTAAAAGTCTATGAAGAAGTAATCAAGAAAGACTCCGAAACCGTCAAAAGCAAAAGAGAACAAAGTAGATCTATTGCCTTAAAAGCTAGAAAGGAATCTAGTGATGAAGATAGTTCAACCTCCGATAGTGAAGATGAAGAATACGCCATGGCCGTAAGAAACTTCAAGAAATTCTTCAAAAGACAAGGACGATTCGTAAGACAACCATATGAAGAAAGAAAATCATCTCAAAGAAATAAAGATGACAAAAATAGGAAAAGCGAAAGAAAATGCTTTAAGTGCGGAGATCCAAATCATTTCATCGGAGAATGTCCGAAACAATTAAAATATCAAAACCAAAAGGCGTTCGTTGGAGGATCTTGGAGTGATAGCAACGATGATGAAGAGGAGAAAACAAAGGACGAAAAATGTCTTATGGCTAAAGATTCAAATGAGGTACTTTCCGAAACCGAATACTTTAGTGATGACCAATCATTACTAGACGAAAATGACTTAGATAATGAATATAGTAGACTATGCAAATTAGGACTAAAAGTCATGGCTAAAAATAAAACTCTAAAACAAGCTAAAATAGAATTAGAAAATGAAGTACTAGAACTAAAAGATAAATTATCTAGGTTGGAAAAAGGTAAGGAAGTAATTGAAGAATGTAAATTATGTCAAGAACTTAAGCTTGAAAATGAGAACCTTAGAAATGAAATATCTAGGATAAATCAATTTAATAATAGTAGTCACTCACTTAAGAAAATAATAAGTTCTCAAAAGACTTCCGGAGATAAATCCGGATTAGGTTTTAATTTTACCAAAGGATCACCTAGCGAAACCAAACAAGTAAAGTTTGTAAAAGCTCAAGAAGTCGAGTCAAAAGAAAAATTGATAGAATCAAATCCAAAATTTATACTTATAAATAATACCAAAATTCCCATTGCAAGTGATGATGAGGTAAAACGTTTTTACAAACCTTCTTTAAAACCCGGAGTCGGATTTACTAAACCTACAATGAGGTCTAAAACACCTCCTCCGAGAAGAAAGGAAAATTCTCATCCTCGTTCCAAAACACCTCAACCTAGGAGAGACCAAGGTAGACCAAATTACTCTAACACTAGTCACAAAATGTGGAATCATCCACATCAACCAAGCTTTTCTCAATGTGGAAGATGTTCACCGTGCATGTGTTCAAACCAAATGCAAAACATGTTCGGAAACAATAACTTCGGACCCATGAAACGATGGGGACCAAATGGCTAAATCATCTTATCTTCCGAGGTTAATCATCCACATACACTCTTTGTCTTCGGATTAAGAAATTCATGATAAGGTTCCCATGAGCCTTTATCGTCTACATTGTGAAGACATTAATGAAGATTATTCTAAAGACTAAGGTACGTTTCACTTTTTATATTCGTAAAGTATAGATTATAAGTAAATGTCTATGTGTTACTATGTTGATGTAGTATAATTAGTTCTTAGAAAATAGTGTAGTCTCTAGAAATACCATTTGTTGGTTTTCTAGCTTTGAAGAGATTAGTTCATTATGAACTATTCTTTCGCGTATATTTTAGTCATACAAAATGGAAATCTTCTATGACCACGTAGCAAAATCACGTAGATGAAGAAGAGCAAGCTAGTGGTTAATAATTAACATAGAAGTAGGATTAGTCGCGCGAAGATCATTGACACACTATGGATGAAACAAACTCCCTTCGACCCCAACGATCGTCTCGGATCCATGTCAACCATCATCTACGTCCATCGAAATCAACTTGTTGATTTTCTCAACTACGTCTTGCTATTTCATTATTTTCACTATCCATTCTCGTCTCGTCTCGTCTCAAATCAATTAATTTTCCTTTCAAAGAAACTAATTCCTCCTCCTTGCAAGAAAACTCATCCCTTAATCAGGGAAATTAATTCCTCCTCGAAGAAAATTTTTTCTCAGAGGGCGGCCCCCTTAAAATTAAGAGGACCGACCATGTAAATTGGGTGCCCCCCTAAATTATTTAAGGCGACCGGCCACTGGAAAAACAAACAACCCCTTTTCAGTCTAAAATACATAGCCAAACACAATTTTCACCTGCTGTGAACGAACCATTTTCACCAAAACCTTCAAAAATCAAACTTCAAATCATCCAATTAACCAAAATTCGCAAGGGGTAATCACTAACTAATCGATCAACAACATCTATTGTAAGTTTTTCATCTTTCTTTTCATTTGATTTCATCCAATTTTGCTTTCAATCAAAATTGGGTGTTCTTCATCATTTTCATACTTTTTATTTTAGCTTAGGATTTCCATAACTATAATGATACCCGTAGTCATAGGAACACTACATTCTTGATAGGATTGAATCAAAACACTAATTGAGTCACAAATTTTTTTTGGTTCGAAATTTTCATAAATATACATACATATTTTTCTAATCTTAAAACAAAGTTTATACATTGTTGATTCATGCCAAAAACATGGTAAAACAACATTACTTTGTCCATCAAAACATACATTCCTAAATGTATACTTTTCGAATCAATAGAAAAATGTGTTATCAAAATAAAGGGGTGTTTGGTTAGTTTCTTACGATCAACTTTTAGAGTCGAAATGACCATCACTATAGTTTTGTCACTTGTGTAAACATTTAACTAGCTTGTATAAGTCATCAAGATATATAATTCATATATATGTTGATATATTTTGCGATTAGTATGAAATAAAGGGGCGTTTGGTTCAACCTTTTAAAACACAATTTTTGAATAAAAACAAACACCACTTAACTTTTATCAAGTTAAAAATAATAAACTTATACTTGTCAACATGATATATACTTGACATATGGTTTTTGACAAGCTTAAACAAATTTCATATTAATAAGGGAGTGTTTGGTTCATGGTCTTGATGTTGAAATATATAACTAATATATATTTTTTGACATCCGAGATTAAGTCAAAAATAAATTAAGGAACATATGGATCACTTCTTAGGAGTTATTTTTAGTGTCGAAGTAATCCTTGTCCCACATTTGTCATTTTTCAAAAACTTAATTCCATTTTCCTTATTATATTGTTGTATAACATTTTATGTTGTTGATAAATTGTTTAGGTGACAAAATGCCAAGAGCCACTACCACCGATATATCCCTTACTAAATCCTACATCCCAAAAGTATCCAAAATCCCCGGCATCTCTCCTACCATTGCCAAATTCTACAAATCCATTGAAAATCGCAACATTCACGAAGGTCGTGTTGTTGATCAAGCCTATTACAAATCCAACAACATCGAGCGTCTCTTCACAAACATTCGCTTCGATTGTCTCTTTAAAATCAACGAACCGATTGTTCCGAGATTTATTCTAGACTTCTATAGTCAAGTCACGGTTCAAACCGATGAATATGGCTATCTTGTCATCTCTTTTATGATTCAACATGAATTCATAACTCTCACTCTTGCTCAATTCGGTCAAATCCTCAAAATTCCTTACAACGGTCAAGCCGTTTTCACCAACGAGTGGGACCTTGCATCTCTTGAGTATTCTCAAGAAACCGAGGGACCATACTCCACCGACCTTCCTACTCCCGACGATATTCGTCGACTTCTTGAATTGGAACGTGTCATGGTAGACCGTACCATTAAGAGTCAAACCGTCACTCTTACTCCAAATCAAATCCTCACTAAAGAACTAAGCCCTGACATGAAGCAATGGGAAGAACTCATTCGAGAGAATGTGTTCGGACTAGGAGGACATCGGGACCATCTCCCCGCTTGTCTTGCTCACATGTTGTATTGTGTTGTTGCCGAGGAACAATACAATCTTGCTTACTTCTTTGTCAAAAGAATCGAATGTGCTAGAGCCAATCCAACCGCAAATCTTCCATATGGCATGTTCTTGACTCATCTTTATCGACACATCAAGGAAGCATATCCTCATCTCGACAATGGCATTTATGACATTGTTGATCGAGTCATGCGTCCTCTTGCTCTTAAACAAACTTGACGACCTCGAAGTGATCATGGCAAGGCACCCCATTCCTTCTCATCTTCATCTTTTTATCATCATGGTACGTCATCTCATCAACATCATGATGATGATGATGATGTCGGAACTTTTCGTGCAAGTACTCCATCTCCTACAACCTATCTTAACTCTCTTGATCCACTCAACTACCAAAACTACCAAATGCCTTCCGTTTCCGAACGAACCGATGAAACTCTCTTTGAACGTCAAACCGACTTGCTCAACCAAACGCAACAAATGCATAAGGAGATGCGCGGAGGTTTCAAATCATTTGGAAAGGCACTAAAAGGAGTGTTTAGCAAGAAGAAGAAATGAAGACATAGGAGTGAAGTGAGCTTGATGGCTAAGCTTAGTTTGAAACAATTTCTAACTTAATTATGTGTATGTTATTAACAACTTGTGTGGTAATCATCCGATTTATTCGGAAAGACTTATATGTTGGTTATCTTTTAGGTACTTGTTTGCTATGATGCCTTAAACCTTTGGTTGTTTTATTAAATCAATTAGCTATGCCACTTTGGTTTCATGATTCAATGTGTTTATTATATGTTATATGATTAAATGTGCTTATAAAAACTCTATAGGGCTTGCTGCAAATAAACTACCAAAATAAAAATCCCCTTACAAAAATTCTGAGAAAAATCAATTTTCTGTGAAAAATGGAACCAACAGTGGGCGGCCCCTTTAATTCATCAAGGCCGCCCCCCTTAATTTTAAGGGGACCGCCCCCTATTTAAGAGGGCCGCCCATAGATTTTCAAGGGTAAAACAATATTTTTTCTGCTTTTTGCCCTCTTTTACCTTGTATCAACTATATTTGCATAGAATGCTCGAACAAAAGTTGGAATATCCTAAACTTATTCAAATTAATTCCATTTTCAAACAAATCTCTTCTTATAAATTCCCTCCAAATGCATATCACCAATTCACCATCTCCCTCATTCATCATCAACCACCATAAACCTCCATGGCCTCCACTAGAGCCTCTATTTCCAAAGTCTCCAAGAGACCAAAAATCAACATCATTCCACCAAAACAATTGTTTGTGGATTTAACCCAAGATGACATAAAAACTCCATCACCCAAACTTCCAATTTCATCACCTAGTGCTCCTAATGCACCCTCCAAAACACCATCAACCAAAGACACTTCTTCATCTTCAATTGATTACATACCCAAATCACCAACCTCATCAACATCACCTTCACCACATATCATTGAGCATCCTATTCCTTGGAATTTACTTGAAGCACATGGTAACTCATGCCTTTGTTGTATCCACAACTGAACCCTCATATTTGGGTTAAGAGATGAACTTCAATATATGTTTTCATATATTGAACATATGCTTTCACAACCACCAATCATCATCACACCACCTCCACCATCCTCCCCAAACTAACGGTATTGAACAGTGGCGAGGTTGCTAAAGAAGCGAGTTGCTTTATTTAAGCTGCGGTTGCTTACTAAGCGGGTTTGCTTTACCACGGTATGGAATAGGTTATCAGCGTTTGAGTATTTTAATAGCAATTATCTAAAGGGAAACTTTGGCAGTTTTGAAAACTCAATGGCGGTTTGATTAAAATATAGACGGCGGTTTGTATTCCTTCTTCGCTGCGGATGTTGCTTGGCTTGCGAGTTGTGTTCGGCGAGTTGCGCTTAAAATATCCATCAGCAGTTGGCTTTTTTCTTTGCTGCGGCTTTGGTAAACTTGTCGGCGAGTTGAGCTTCTGTCTTAGAAATTTGAAATTTTCACTTAGGACTTATATATCACGAATAACAAGAAACGACTACGTTACCTCACAACTTTTAACGTTCACTCACTAATCATTGTAACGATCAAAAACATTTCATTTATCATAAATAAAACAAGATGTTAGTATTGCAAGAACGACATTCTAGTGTGCGGTTCTGATACTCGCCCACCAATGCTTGATAGAGCTGACTTTGAGTGTTGGCAACAACGTATAGTCTGTATGTTGGGAAAGGATAATGGTGAGAATATTATGAAGTCCATTAAATGAAGGACTATTTATATAGGGAACTGTCTCAGATGTTATTGCTGGAGGAAACTGAGGGTGCAGGTAACAAGGTCAGTACGTGCTAGAGTCCTTAACGACCTTTCAGCTTGAATAAAAGGAAAGGTATAAGACTAAATCGCGTGCAACAATATCCTACTTCAAGGTATACCAAAGGACATCTACTCACTCATCAATCACTATTTGACGCCAAAGACATTTGGTGGAAAAACGTTAAAGATGATTCTGGAAGGTTCTGAGTTATCAAAGGATGACAGGGAATTCTCAGTTATACGAGGAATTTGAACACTTTCTATCAAATCAAAGGAGAAAGAAACATTCCAAGGATACTCGTTAGTTTACGAAGATCATTAATGACATGAGAAAATCAAGAGACCATGCAGGATGCAGCTTAATCAAAGTTTGTGAAAAACAAAAAAAAAAAAAAAAAAAAAAAAAAAAAAAAAAAAAAAAAAAAACAACATGTTACTGAGTGGAGTAGATTCATTAACTAAGTCAAACTAATAGAGGTTGAAAGAGTCAAACTTTGATCAGTTGTATGCTTACTTGAAGCAACATGAGGTGCATGCTAATGAGAACAGAATTATGATGGAAAGGTTCATTCAACCAAATAATGTATCCTTTGGCAATAGTAATGTTGATCGCCTTATGCTTTCTGCAGTATCCAACACAATCATCAATCTCCTCAATCCTCTAAAGATACAATTCTTGCTGACAACTTTCATACTAGACTCAGGAAGGTTCTTCAACAGAGAACGTGATTGAAAGTTTATCCATCTCACTTGCCCTCCTACACTCAAATCGTACAAATTACATCTTCCTCAAAACAAACAATCAACTTAGAACGTCGTTAGTGTAAGGAACAGTTTGTGGTTCAAGACTTGCAAGTTGTGGTTCAAGAATGTCCGTTGGAAGATACAATGCGATTAATCAAGGGAAGACTATTTCGAGAAACAATGCACGGGAAATGGATGTAGCTGGGAATGTAGGAGGTCAGAACAAAGGAGGCATTATTAATCATGGTCCAGCTAAACCCATCAAGTGCTACAACTGTAACAGACTAGGGCACATAGCACGAGAATGTCCAAGGCCAAAGCGACTTCAAGATTCAGACTACTTATGGTACCAGATGCTAGAATGCGAGTAGGAGGAATAGTGTAGTACTGGATGTAAGAACAGCCTGGTTGTTCTTGCAGGGAGAACAGGTTACCAACTTGATGATGATGTGGATGATTCACCCGTAATGATTTGGCACTCAATGTTGGGGCCTATTGTCTTGAAAGCTAATGAATGTGATGCATTCGACTCCGATGTTGATGAGGGTCTCACTACACAGACCATGTTCATGGCAAATCTCACATCTGAAGATCCAATCTACGATGAAGCCGGGCCATCATATGACTCGAATACTCCGTTTGAGGTACAAGGTCATGATACCTTTGAAGATCATATGGATGAGTATCATGAAGTACACGAGATGCAAAGCGATGTACACACATCTACGTTGTTGACTCTGTTGGTGACTATACGAGTGATAGTAAGTATTAATCCGTATGTTCAGTATGTGGGAAGACAACGAAGATATGTTGTACAATAGTAATGTATCTTCTGTACGAATTGATGCATTGATCTCATTCTGATGAAATGCATGGAATAGGGTGTACTAGTAGATTAGCAATAAGATCAGACATGGTAGCTAATGACTCAGTGACCTCTGAACTTGCGAGATATAAGGAACTGGTCAGGGAGTATGAAAAACGGGCAAAATTAGAATTAACTGTTAGGAGACGAAAATAAATGTTTGAACAAATGAGTATAATTATTCTCAGACGAATTAGAAAGGAAACTTCTTTAAAATATGAAAACTTTATTCTTTTTTTTTTTTTTTTATTTTTTTAGCATAAATACTCTTAGTTTCTTACCGTTAATACCCATTATAAGTCAAAGAAGAAGAAGTAACACTTTTGAAAAAAGATTTTAAACAAAAAGAAGACAAATTCCTTGAAGGAGTTTTTAGACATAAAAATGCTAAAAGATAAGATTGAAGATAGATTATACAAATAGGATCAGTCTGTTCAAACAGTTCACATGTTGTGTAAACCAAATATCATTTTATGATGAATGCACAAGGTAGCATTAGGCTACAAAAATCCCTTATTGTTCTCACTCGTGCTAAAGCAAACTCAGTGATCTGTAAATGTCATGTACTTGTCACTACCAATCATACACCCACTGTTATTTACATGACTCAGGGGGTATACGCATGAGATAGCTGAGATAATAGGAGAAATCGAATGCGTTGAAAATGCAAAGCCCCTCTATGTGTGGAAAAATAAAGTTGGATTCCCCCCCCCCTCCCAATATATTACGCAAAGAGAGAACCTTCTTGCAACCTTTGTTTCCCCAAAGAAGAATCTGACCCCAGAACAGATTTTTTTGGTCCATAGATGTACAATAACAGAAAAAGGCTGAGACCTCTGTTACATAAAACATTTCAGCATTGACAGTGTATCCAAAAATACTCACTGTCGAGCTTTTTTGTTCCCAGATTTCTACCAACTAAAAGTAAGTGAAGATTAATCTTTATTGTACTCACATAACTGTTTTACAGAATTTGGACAAAACTTGAAAAACTAGCAATCACCCAACGGGTTATACAGAGGGGGAAAGAGGTTTTGAGCAAAACAAAAAGATGCTACCTCACTGAGGTTATTCCATTCTTTCAAAATCTTAAAGAACACTTTGTTAGAGTTCAAACAGCCCTCTTAAAGAAGTAAAGAATGGAGAAATTTGATCAAGATGATATAACGAAGTGGACTAAGAATACTTGTAGACAAGCAATGGGCTGAATTGTAAAGAAAAAACCTTCTCTATTGAAAATGCGATCTGTGGTATATCCTATATCAGAATCTGGGGTCGCTTCTTGGATACTGGTAGATTCTAGAGTGAGAACAAACACTAGACGAGAGAATAGTTTCTTAGAGAGAGAAAGTGTTTCTTTTGTAAATGAAATAATGAACTAGCTTGCCTCTTCCAAAGTTAGAAGAGGCTATATATAGTACTTACAATATACCGGGTATTTGTACCCGACTTAAAACCGAAAAACGTACTATTAACTATTAAACTACGAGCTATAATAAACAGTAAAATACACGGGGTGACCGAGTCTTTTTCTAATATCTAACAATCTCCCCCTAAGGGAGGTCACCCCTGATAATACCAAACTTAATCACTTCAGTCTTTAGCTCGTGGACATTTAATATCTTGTACATTTGGGGTAGAGATCTTTTGATTCATCTCACGCTTGACTTTGACTGTGATCTTGAGCTTTCTTGAGATCATCGTCCAAACATAATCTTACATCATCTTGTGATGGATCGCCAACTTGTGCACTTGTGAAGAAATACTTGACATCAGAGTTTGCGGAAGCTTTGACACCTTTATGAGGTCTTTCATAAATATATAACTCGTGTAGGTCGTTTTCAGTGTCTTGGCATTCGGTTATTTACTTGACATCTCCGGAACTAGGAATTTCCATCTCCATCTCCATCTTTAAGATATCCTGTAATGAAACAGTTAGTAATAAAGAGAAAATTGGTTTGAAAAGACAGTCTAAGTGTTTCTTATGAAAGAATTTTGTACATTCGAGAGTTTGAGATTGTTTTGGCAAATGATAAATAACCGTCAATTATTATATGGAACATAGTTTGATTCTACGCAGAACAGCACATTTGTTGCTTCGGTGACACAAGATTGATTCTTATAGAATCGCACAAGTCACCTACCTAGAGCTTGTTTTTGATGTTGGTCTAGCTAGGGTATTTCCATCATTTCATTGTGAAAAATCTATCGTTTACTTGGATGTCTCTGGACAATATCACAAAGGATTAATGAGTTAGGACTCGTAGGATAGACTTGTTTCCACAGTTGTGTGAAAGATAAGAGAATTGGATATAGTGACCTAAACGAGATTTTTTGACGATCTCTTGGCTCTAGACTCAATATAGTGCATTTTGTTTTAGTAATCGGAGGTGGTGCAGATGCCACTTGTTCAATACTCAACTAATCGGAGTGAGAAAGTTTCAATAGTATAACGTGTTTTTGTCTCAGTGAGAAATGAAACAAAATTTTTTGAAAGAATTCTGAGTGGTAGGGAGGGTTGTGCATTGCATCACTGGGTCCATGATGACGAATCTTCAATGTCAGCTAATCATCTTTGTGATTCTGGCAGCATATAATTAACCCGGTTTTTCTGTCCTATGTGAATTGAGGGTTCTTTCTTTTACACCCCTTATCTTTACAATTCTTTTTAATCTTCATACCCCTTACAGTGCATTACGAGATTCATGACTAGAACCTTGTTGGGTTTATTCCAGTACTAGCTCCATCTCAGTCGGCACTTTTCCCTTATTCTCACTTTTACTCCTTTTCCATGTCATACCTAAGGACTTCTACACTTAAATAGTGATTGTCCTGGGTATATCCCTGGTTATGGCTGGATCATAGGGGAATTGTAACCTAACTTACAACCTATATAACTCCATTTAAGGTAAAAGGACTATGGTACGGTCTTTTGGTCAGTTCTCCTTTCCATAAACCAATTGAATAATTCAATTAAGTGGTACTATTAAGATATAAATATCAAAGCGTTTAGTACCTCGATTGTTTTTGACAATTTTCAGAAACGCTCCCCCTCAACATGTGCTCGGTATTCGAAATTGTTTAGCACGTTTGGGCGGAGTATATGAGTCCTAATAATCACTGTTCTTTATTTACACCTTATGTTAATCACATTTTCTCCCCTTATCAAAAATTTTAAACCCTTTGACATTTTGGATATCAATTGATTTAAATATGTTATAAATTTTGGGAAAAAAGTGTGTCCTTAATTCGTAAGTCGTGTATGAAACATATAATTGCTCCCCCTCAATCATTGAGGGATATCAATTACTCCTACCCTTAATCATCAAGAGATTAACTATCTACTAATTGTACATGGTTATATTCACATTAGAGAAAGATTGACCTTTTGATTGTAATGGACGATGTGTCACGTTTTTTGCTTTATCAGTTCTGTAGTAATATCACTTATTCTCTCCTCACAAAGCTTTCTAGGGACTGTTGATAGTCCCTTTCTGATATTAGTCTTTTTCTCGTTTGCATGTGATGAAGTCTTTGCTCTTCCTATGTCATCCTTGACCACTTCCTAGTCTCTATGCCCTATATTGTTACTCAAACAAATGAATATCTCTTTAACCCTTTGCGTCCAGCTGTTCCATGACATCTTGTCAACGTCCTTCACTAAACTTGTGAAAGCTCATTCCAGCCTCTCAGTTTTCTTTGTTCATTTCTGTCTCTGTAGACAACTGCTCTTGGCTTAGGGACGATCGTATAGTCTTCTTTGAAGTAATAGTCGGCTGATCATTTAGGTCATTCAAGGTTGATCTATGTTGGTAAACTTTCAATCCGAGCGTAAGTCTCCACACGATTCTTGATCACCAGGTTTCCTTATCCACATGTTGACTGTGTATTAAGTGTGAAGACTGATTCCTTTTCTTATACGATTTATGTCTTTTATGTCTTGGCAGATGGTTGAGCTTTTCTTGAATATTGAGAAGAACAGATCTTCAAAATCATTTGGATGCAGATTGATAAAAAAAAATATTTCCTCCCTTTCCGAGATCTTGTATTCTTGGTAATCAGCTCGGCGAAGAATTATCTCTCTTAGATAGTTGTAT
The DNA here is from genome assembly GCA_026074375.1 of Tanacetum coccineum. Lineage (NCBI taxonomy): Eukaryota > Viridiplantae > Streptophyta > Magnoliopsida > Asterales > Asteraceae > Tanacetum > Tanacetum coccineum. The sequence goes on from BQNB010109305.1 coordinate 15,427, forward strand.
CCATATTTTTCAAACACTTTGACACTGATCACACTGAGAATTCGCATCTGCGATCTGACTGCTTCACGATCAGAGGACTCACTATGTTTGTTGATATAGAATTCCTTCCTCCTAAACCACCAGTGAGTGATGCCATAGGTACCGACTGATGTAATATTTTTTTACTCTCCAACGCACAACGAAGGAAACTAATTCTTCAAGCCAAAATCGAAAGTCTAGGTAACGAGCGGCTTTGAGCTTGGATATGGATAAGGCAATTTTTCGCTCTTTGTCACCTGTCAGCAGATATTCCAGATCCTTATTGAAGAAGAATTGTGGTTGAATAGTTACCTGACCAGGTGGTCCTCCTAAGGGCAGTGGTTCATTTAAATTTTGTGGAATTTGATGACCCTCAGGATTACTCAAGTCAACCTTATTTGTCAGCAGCTTATGGCATTCATCCATCTGGAATTGAAGAAAGACGTTGTTCTTGTGAAATGCTTTATCAGCTCTGCATGATCAATATTAGTTTGAGTGACGATTCCCTACAGCATTTGCAGAACTGGGTGTCTGGGTTTGTCACTGCCAGAAGTCTTTCCTGTCAAGCACTGGTTGAGCAAGCATAGAATTGCCCTCCAAGATTGATATACATAATTCGTCCGTATACTGGAGACAAGTTCCTAAAGTTCAGGATTTCCCAGCTCATTAACAAAATCTTGAGCACGTGTCACCTGACGGGAGTAAATCAAATGGGAGAGCTGGTGTTGACAAGAGTAATCGCTAATGCCTTTCTTAAGAGTATCAGCCACTCCAGATCGAACCATCTATTCATCAGGTTGACAACTATAATACCCATTAGTCTTCTCGTTTATTTGACCATTGGTATTCCAGAACTGTTGCAGGTAGATAGCAGGAACATTTGCTGATGCAGTCAATGCTTGGAAGAAGTTGGTATTCCCTAAGATATGTCCACTAAATCTGAAAAGATGGGGTTCTTTTGAATCTTTGTGCCCGTTGAAGAGTAGGTTGCTTTACGATTGTTACCATTGAGAGCGAGGTACGATCTGCTCATCTGTTCTTGTAGGAGGTTGAGCGGGAACATTTTGTTCTGCCATTGTATTCTGCAAAAGAGCATTTAACAAAGAAGACAAACATTGCAGAGAAACGAAGTTAGAGAGAACGATAGCATTGATAACAGTCATGTAACTGCGCGATTGATTAAAACAGTTGTAGCTCTGGTTTGATTAAAATCTACTAATTAACCAACAGGATCAATTTTCTTATTAATAAGCCCGGATGGGTTGTTAGGAAAGCAACTAGTCATTGAATGGGTTGATGACTATTGGCGCTCAAAATGGGTCAAAATTGAAATTTAGCCTAAAACCGCGCTAGGCAGAATGCCAACTCGCCGTTAGGAGAATTGAGCAAACCGCCGCGAGAATATAAATATTTCGACCAAACCGCCGAGAGACGGCAGTATTACCTGTTGGATTAAAATAATAAATAATTATGGCAATCGCTGTTTATACAAACCCGCAGGTTAGACATCTCGCCATTAAGGCAACACGCTGTTTGTCAACTCCCGCCGTTTGGCAAATGTTTAGGCAATCCGCTGTTGGCAACCCTGCTGTTGGCAGACCCGTGTGTAGGCAACCCGACCGTTAAAGCAACACGGGTTGAGTAAATTAATAAATAATTAAAAATCACCAACTCGCCGCTAAGAAAAACACGCAACTCGCCATTCGGGCCATTTTCTTAAGATTCAAACCCCGCACCTCCTATTTCAATACTAATCACTTCCTAAGGCATTCCTATGCTATAGATGAACATTGCTACCATTCTTTACATCAAATACACGTATATTTACCCTTTAAAACGCAACCCGCCGGTAAGAATTAAGGGCAAGTCTTTTATTAACGTTTGGGAAATGAATCCATACATCAAACCTTATTCATATAAGCCTTATGAACAAATCCCAACATCTAACGCACACTTTATAACACTACATTGGCATTTATGTGTAAAACGACCCTAAATCTATTTTTTCTACACCTTTTAATGTGTATTCGATCGATTCCATTGAAATACACACATGATAAATGATATAGATAAAGGATCTATGATTACCTTTGCGAGAATCCCTTGAAATCGGCGATTTGTGAGTTAGTTCTTGGCGGCGGGTTGCGTGAGTGTGTGTGTGTGTTTTTTTTTCTTTGACTGTTTTTCGAAGATTTTGACCGATTTGCAACCCGCCGCCCCTTTATACACCCAAGATACAAACTTGGCAGATTTAGTCCCTTTGGTTTCCATCTTCTTTTCTTTCTTGTTTTAAGTATTTCTAAGGCATTTCTAAGATTAGGCAATTGGCCAACTTAGTCCCTATTGGTTAATAAGGCTAGGAAACAAAGAGCAAATGCTTTTTACACCCTAAACATTACCACAATAGATAACTTTGGACCTTCGAGTTAAAATTAATTAACTCCCCTTCAAATGTTAACCCCTTAGAATACTACAACCTTCTTATAATTACACTTTTATAGCAACCAACAGTCTTTTATCACCCCTTAGATTTTTTCACATTCACTCTCCCCCTCAAACAACGACCCGGTTTCTATTGAAAGAGCTGTAGTCGTTGATTGAGATGAAAAGATCAGGCGAACAGCTCCCCCATCACCATTGTATTACTCTACTCCCATAAAGCATGGATATAAAGTAATCCATGCCCAGACATTAAACCGGGTTGCAATTTGAAGTAATTGCAAGCCTTTTAGTAATTCCAAATGACTTAAAATATTTCCTAAGTATTTTATTAGACCTTTTTTTTGTACAAAGGATACACAAAGGCATTTGGTTTACTCATCCTCTCCTTCTTGAAGACGTTTGAGAGTTTCAGGGGTCAAACTCTTCATGCCTAGGCGTGGAAGAAGAAATTCGAACCGTTCTCTTGGTAAGGCTTTGGTGAGAATATCTGCAAGTTGATAATTCGTTTCCACGAAGTAGAGTTCAACCACTCTATTTTCCACTTGCTCTCGGATGAAATGGTGCCGTATGTCAATGTGTTTAGAGCGAGAGTGCTGGACGTTGTTACAGCAAAGAGCAATAGCACTTTTGTTATCACAGTACAGAGGAATTTTATTGAAGTCAAATCCGTAGTCTTTGAGCTGGGATCGCATCCAAAGGATTTGAGCACAACATCCAGACATGGCGATGTATTCAGCCTCTGTAGTTGATATTGCCGTGCTTCGTTGTTTCTTTGATGACCAGCTAACCAATCTATCTCCAAGAAACTGAGCACTTCCCGACGTACTTCTTCTTGAATCTTGACATCCCGCATGATCCGCATCTGCATAAGCTGTTAGTGACATGGCGTTGTCTTTCGGATACCAAAGACCCATGTTAATGGTTCCTTTCAAGTACCGAAAGACACGTTTGATAGCTTCAAAGTGCTTTTTGGTAGGCTTAGCCTGATATCTAGCACACATGCAAACAGCGAATACAAGGTCGGGTCTACTGGCTGTAAGGTACATTAGGGAGCCAACCATTCCTCTAAATCGAGTTTGGTCAACTGGAATCCCCATGAGATCCTCGTCCAGTTTCAATCGATCCACCATTGGTGTATCGACAGGGTCAGAGAGATCCATTCCATATTTCTTTAAGGTTTCGAGAGCATATTTCGCTTGGTTAATAAAGATGCCTCCGGGACTTTGAGAAACTTGAAGTCCTAAGAAAAACAACATTTGTCCCGTTATTGACATCTGAAATTTGGAGCTTATCTCTTTGGAAAATATGTTACACGCATTATGATCTGTTGAGGAAATTGTTAGCCATCAAGAACTTTGAGAGTGTGTCATACCACGCCCTTGGTGCTTGCTTAAGCCCATACAGAGCCTTCTTCAGGCGATATACGTGAGTAGGATTATCCTAGTCTTCAAATCAATGTTTTAAAATCCGGTTTTTTAATCGACCCGGTTTAATCACCGGTTCACCGGGTCACCGGTGGTTTTATACATATGTATACTTTTTCCTATATTTAATATGTAAAGTTGTGTAATTTCATAATTTATTCGATTTATTTTCTTCATTCGATTGAAACCGATGAAAAATATTAAAACTCTACCGATAAGCTTTATTTTAAGTTCTATTTCTATTATAATATAGCAAATATTTGCAACAACAATTAATATAAATCTAAGTTATAACAATCTATATTAAAACTTAGTTGATGTTTATAAGTTAGTTTATAACTTTAATTATAAGATTCTAACTAACAATAGTCCTCATCACTTCAATTTATCCATTAAAATTAGAAAAATCCTTGAGAAAAAAAGATTTTGTTACTTCTTCCGTTCCATATTAAGTGTCCATTTTTGACTTTTTGAATTCTTTTTTCATAAACTTTGACCGTAAATATTTTTCTTTATGTTAT
>BQNB010109306.1:7144-22780 GCA_026074375.1 Tanacetum coccineum
AAGAATAAAGCAATGTTAGCTGAAGCTCAGGAAGCTGGACAAATTTTGGATGAAGAGCAACTTGCATTTTTTGCAGATCTAGGGGTTCCAGATGGTCAAGTTGTTTAGACAATCATTCCAAACAATGCTGCTTTTCAGACTAAGGATCTTGATACTTATGATTCTGACTGTGATGATATCTCAAATGCAAAAGCGGTTCTCATGGCCAACATTTCCAACTATGGTTCTGATGTTATCTCAGAGGTACCTCATTTTGAAACCTATCTTAATGATATGGAAAATCAAAGTGTGCGTGCAATGCAGGATTGTGAACAAACATAAGTTGTGGATTTTACAGATAATGAGATACATGGTGATAGCAATATCATTTCGTACTCTCAATATTTGCAAGAAACACAATAGGCAAATGTTCAAGATACTAATTTGTAGGCACTACAAGATTCAATGATCTTATCTGTGATTGAACAAATGTCGGAACAAATTATTAATCATGTAAATAATTGGGAAAAAGCTAATAAGGAAAAAAATAATGAATCAGTAACCGCTGAGCTAGAGAGGTATAAAGAACGAGTCAAAACTTTTGAACAACGTCTTAATATTGATTTAAGCAGTCGTTAAAAAATGATTGATTCTCAAATAGATGATATGATTAAAGAGAAGTTTGCACTGAAAGAACAAGTTGACTCACTTGAGCAAAATCTTTCTAAACAAATCAAAGAAAAGGAATGTTTATTGCAAACATTCACTATTTTCAAAAATGAATCCAAAGAAAAAAAAATATATGGAAAATGAAATTGATTTGGAAAAGAGGATAAAAAACTTGATAATATTATTTTTTTTGGGCTAATCTGCTCAAACAGTGCACATGTTAACAAATCCTCAAGCTTTTTATGATAATATAGACAAACAAGCTCTAGGTTATCAAAATCCGTTTTATCTTAAGAAAGCTCAGTGGATTAAACCAACCTTGTATGATGGTATTGTTATTTCTGATAAACATGTTGCTATGCATGTGATTGATGATGAGGAAACATTAATTTTGGAAGAAGAGAGTCGATCAAAAATGTCTGAAAAAGAAAAGGATCTAGAGGCCATTAAACAAAACATTTCTCATAAACCTATTGATTATGAAAAACTAAATAGACTATCTGAAGATATTGGGAAATGTTTTACTCCACAACAAGAATTGTCAGCTGAACAAGCTTTTGGTTGCGTATATCCAATCCTACCAGTAAACCTTCTGATGCATCACCTGTCAAAATAGAAGCTCCTAAAGAACTTCCTAAGGTTTGATAATGTGGTGAAGATAAGGACTACACCTAATTCTTGTACAGAAGGTGACTGGGGGTTTGAACATACTAAAGCTGTTTTTAACAATGAAATTATTTCATTTCTAAAATCTTTAAAAGACATCTTCAATGTGTTTGATAAAGATCTTCTAAATGAAATAATGGAAGTACAGACAGTTTTTGCCCAAATGGACGCTGCTGTTCAACAATCTTTAGTTGGCAAACAATGTTTGGAAATTGCTAAGAAAGAATTACTTTTGGAAAATGATCGACTCTTACAACAAATCATGTCTCAAGTTGTTCTTTTAACTGTGATAAATTCTATGTCTTTTTTTGGTGAATCTGTGAATTTGGATAGAAAGAGAAATGAATCTTGTGATAAGTGTTTCAATCTTGAGGCCGAGCTTTTGAAATCACAAAATGCGCATAATGATCGTTTGAGAAGTTACTCACAACTTGAAAAACATTGTATTTCTCTTAAATTGTCAATATAACTTAATCAAGAAATTTTTCAAAAACGTAAATCTTGTGATAATCAAAATGCTCTTGAAATTCCAAATTTGTTTGAAAATAATGATTTGAAAGCTCAGCTACAAGACAAGGACACTACCATTTGTAAGTTGAAGGAAATTATAAAATCAATGAGAGAAAAGTCCAGGGAAGAGAATGTCAATTATAATTATTGTGAAATAGAGAACAAAAATGTGGAACTAGAAAATAGTGTGGCAAAATTGGTTTTGGAAAACGAGCGTCTTTGTAAAGAAATTAATCATGTGAAACAGGTTTTTAAAGAGCAGTATGACTCAATTAAAAAGACACGTGTTCGTACTAAAGAACAGAGTGACTCTTTATATGATAAACTGAACTTAAAATCTGCTGAAAATGAGGATTTAAAAGCTCAAATTCAAGATAAGGTTTTTGTGATAACATCATTAAAAACGATTTACGAAATGTAAAAGGAAAGAAATTGTTGATATTGCTGCACAAATACCATCTGCCAACACTATTGTTCCAGGAATGTTCAAGCTAGACTTAGAACCTTTGGCTCCTAGGTTATTGCAAAATAGGGAAGCTCACATAGATTACCTTAAGTACACTCAGGAACAAGCTGATATTCTTCAGGGAATAGTTGAACAAGCTAAAGCAAAACAACCGTTAGATAAAGAGTTAGACTTTGCCTGTAAGCATGCCCAACGAATTCAGGAGTTACTTGTATATGTTCAAGATACATGCCCTAATGCGATTAAACTTAATGAGAAAAAGGTTGTTGTCACACCTAAAAACAAGGTCAAGAAAGTTAGGTTTGTTGAACCTCTCACATCCTCAAGAAACATTAAACAGGTAGAGTCATATACAACATCAGATTCTGACACACATGTGTTGTCTCCTACAGGATTAAAGTGTTCTACTAGTAATTGCGGATCAAAGCCTACTGGTAATAAAAAAGAATGATAGGATCTCGCAAACACCAAGTAGGAACATGAAGAATAAAGTAGAAGCCCAACCTAGGAAAGTTAATAAAAAGAATCGTGTTGTTGAACCTATTCGTGATGTAGATGTTAAGCATTCACTGTTAAATGTGAATTCTATTTGTGCTACTTGTATGAAATCTATGTTTGATGGTGTTCATGATATGTGTCTTCTTGATTTTGCGGAAAATGAGTATAGTCATGCTAATATCTGCTTAGAAACATAAAAACTAAATATTTGAAACCCTACGGGTCAATGTTTTACTGATGTAGGACTTAGTGGAAACAACAGGCGGAACTTTCACTATAGTTGGTAACTCGTGCCCTTTACCTAGAATCACTTCAGCTAACGTAGTGCCTCCTAAGAAAACCACTTCCTACTTAGTTGAAACACCAAAACCAGAGCTTAAAGTCTACAGCAAGAAACCCAAAAATGTTAAAAATGTAGGTTCAAGTAAAAAGGCTAAGATTATAGAATCAAAGAATGCTAACCACTTGGAACCCAATCATACTTGGGGATCCAATCCTACAGATTTTTCATCGTCTTCTCTTTTCATGACATGTTGTCCAAATTGTTCTCTGGTATCTGGACTCCAGTTGTTTGAAACATATGACAAGGAACCGCTCTCAGCTCATGAACTTTGTTAGTAAGTTTGGGGTACTGTTTAGATTCAAGACGACCATATTGCAAGGTTTTTAAGGTATGGTACTATCAGGCTGGGAAATTTGTCACTATCTCAGAGTATAATACGTTGAGGTACTTGGAATACTTGGTTTTTGTTGGTCAAATTTGCGACCTGGATCTTGAGGTTGCATTTCGGAAAAACACTTTCTTTGTTTGTAATTTTAGAAGGTGTTTGATATAATACCGGACCCCGAGACACAAATTTGTACACAATATCTCTTGATGACATGCTTAAAACATCTTCGATCTGTCTTCTATCTAAGCGCAAGACTAAAGGGTGTGGGGGGGGGGGGGGAAAAAGGGGGGGATGGTTATGCGCCGTCGGTATCATATCTCAAATTCTAGTACTCTTATTACAAGCTAGCTAAAGACGGTCTTGCACGAGGCATTCCAAGGCTTAAATTTTAGAAAGATCATCTGTGCTCAGCATGTGCATTAGGAAAAAGCAAGAAATCCTCTCATCACTAACCAAGAGAAACTATATCTTTTGCCTATGGATTTGTGTGGCCCGATGCGTGTGGCGAGTATTAATGGGAAAAGGAATATCTTAATGTTTCGTTACAATTACTCATGATTTACTTAGGTCAGATTTTTGAGGTCAAAAAATGAGAAGCTCTGACGCCATCAGCAAATGGACTAAAAAATATTAATGTTTCGTTTGTGTGCCACTGTTTTGTACATGTGTTGAACAGATAATAGAACCGAATTTGTCAATCAGATACTTCGTGAATTTTATGAAAATGTTGGCATCTCGCATCAAACATCTATTGCCCGCAACTCCTCAGACTAAACGGCCGTTGTCAAAAAGGCGAAACCTAAACTCTTATAGAAAGTTGCACGTACAAGTTCATATTTTCTAAAAGCTCTATTATTTTTATGGGGCCGAATTAATCAGTCACAGACTTGTAACACCTAAAATCGTTCTTTAATCCAATCTGACTACAAAAAAACTCTATATGAGCTTATGAAGATAAGGAACGGATTTATCTTTCCTTTCATTGTTCTATTGGTGCATATTTGTTATCCTACATTGACAATGAACGCCCTGGGTAATTAGATGCAAAAACTGTATTGGTATTTTTGTTGGTTTTGCAGCCCGCAAAGAAAGCATTCAGAACTCTACAACAAAAGAACCCGAAAAATTATAAAAACAATTCATGTGACATTCGATAAGTTGACAGCTATGGCTTCTGAAACAAATTCAGTTTAGGACCCGGGCTTTTTCTATGACTCCGCAACATCTAAGTTTCATGGACTCGTTACTAATAACCCATATTCCTCAATCAACCTTGTATTTCACCAAAAAGAGATGATTCGGATCGCTCTGTTTCAACACATTGTTAAATGAATACTTCAAACTACATCATCAATTTGCTTTTATCTCCAGTTCAAGAAACGGCTGCTCCAGTGCTATTATTTTAGACGATTCTCCTGTGTCAACTTCCATTGACCATGATTGCTCCTATAAACTAGGTATTCCGTCTACACAAGATCAAGTACATGTCTCTAAACATTTCTCAAGAATTTTGGAAATCTCCAAAAACCCCAATTTTTCGTTGTTGATTGGTATGTGCTTAAATACACATACCTTTTACCTAATAAAACGAGCTAAAAAAAGACCATAATTGACCAATCAAATACAGAAAATGCATTGTTTTCGTTTGTTTGTGAATTGTTGTTTGAATAAAAGGAAATAACAAAGCAAAACAAACCAAAATAGGCACGGGAATGGAAAGAGTACAAGAGATCGAAGCCTAAGGAAAATTTATCTTGAGTCTTAACTAAATCAATCCACAATCTTTAACCTAAAGATCACTAAAAAGTATTACACCGTTAGTCCTAACAGATATTACACTGTTAGTTCCTAAACCTAACAATCCCCCTTATATCCTTACTTTCCGTTAACTATTTTCTTAGAAAATCATTACTCAGCCCGACAACTAGAAAAAAAGCCAAGGTCACTCCCCGGTCAACCCCCTTATAACTCCATGGTCAAAATCACTATTCATTACCCCCTTTCCCGCCATCTCTTTCACCTCAACGAGTAAACAAGGGTAAAAACAAATCCCCACTCAACACACGCTCCTTTGTTTCTAGAAGCAACTGACAAGTCTGACATTCCTATGTCCACGTTGGCGATCCTAAGGTGTATGATTGGTGGATTTAACATGTACTTGATCCAACGGCTTAAAAAGATGGATTAAAGGTGGTTATAATTCAAGGGACGAGATTGGATGTGGGAAACGCTCCTGAGAGCTTAGAAGCTTCATCATATCACTATAAATATAGAGCTCTCCTCAACACACAAGGGCATCTAGAGTGGTAGACATAGAAGAGTAGAGTTTAGATTAAGAGTATAGTTAGTAGGAATCAGTTAAGAGTATTTTAGAGTAAGAGTAGTACTAGGAGATATTTTTTCAGTGTGTTATTCAGAGAGTCTGTGATAGAAGATTAAGATAGTGTAAGAAGGATTTCCTACCTTATCATCATTTAGACTATTAGCAAGATCATTTCGCTGGTAGTAAGAGTATAGTAGATAGGTAGATATGATCCGAGTGAATCTAACCCATAACGGTAAGTAGTAGGTAGTCTAGTTTTTAGCTTTAATTTAAGCTTTATTAATGTTTTTTTAGCTTATTGTTACTTTTTAATGCAGTTTTACTCTTAAACAGCTTGTAATCATTTAATTTTAATAAAATCATAGTTGTTTATATCATTCTCTTTAATTCTGTTTTACTTAATAAGCAATGTTCTTTGATCTCACTTAATAAGCTCAAATAAGCAAGTTCATACTCAGTTTAGACCTCAAAAGCTAAACTGAGCTTAGTCATTCACTTAAATTCCTTTAAATTACCTCAGCTTCTTATATAGACGATAAGCCAGTTTGGGATAGGCTTATGGACAATACTAGCTTATCTCTGATAAGCTAGAGCTTGTAGACTAGCTCATTTGAGAAATTTTTGATTCCTGTTTGGTTGGGATCAAAGGTACTTTCATATTTCTTTCTTGTTAAAGCTTAAATCTGTTTTGCTTATTTCATGCTTATTTGTGCTTATTCCTGCTTAATTGTTGCTTATTTGTCTTATTATTACTAAATCTATCAGTTTAAGTGTTTATTTCATAATTTAGAAGCAATTAGTGCTTTATCTCTAAAAACTGTTAAAAAAAATCCAATAAGCATAAGCTCATTGGATGAGTGCTTTTTCTTATCTAAATTGCTTTTAATTCTTCTATTAGTAATAATAAGTAAGTTGTTTTCAAAATTTCATAAGTTTTAAGGTTTAAATCAGTTTTAAAAAGCTTTTAGAAAATATAAAGGGGTGTTTGGTTTAGCAGACTTAGCCAAAAGCTAAGGCTGCTAAAGCTTGTTTTGACTATTAAGCCAATTTGGTTTAGATTAATCTTAGTCTAGTCAGTAGTTTTAAATAATTTCTTCAAGTTTTTAGCCCTATTTTAAAGAGTTTGAGCTTATTTTTTTAGTGGAATAGTCATTATAGATCGCTTATTAGAGTAGGTCTTGGTTAGTAGCAATTCTGAGTTGTTTTCATGCTTGCTCTAGTCTAATAATGCAGTTGAAAAGAGTTGGTTAAGTATGCATTTGTTTTAAGTCAATCTGTCAAAGTGTTTGTTTCAATTTCTTAAAAGATCTAAGGTCCTTTTAAATTTAGGTTAGTTAATAATTGTTTTTAAGGTTTGAATCTAATAGCATAAGCTTATTGTGGCATAAGCTCAATCTGTTTTAGCTTATTTTGGAGTATAGCTTTCATTTACTTAGCTGAATTTAAGGCTGCACAATCCAGTTCATTCCTCAAAAACTAAAAAAAAAACCAAAAACAATTTGACTCAGCTGTCACTATTGTGACAGCTGATTATCTAGCTTAATTTTAGACCAAATTTCCTAAACTTAGTTTCTAAGAGTTCTTTAGTGGTTAGTCTTCATCTGTTTTTAGTTTTTAAGGTTTAGCTTTAGCTTATTGTAGCTTATTCTTAGAGTCAAAAGTAGGTAAAGAAACTGCCAAAAGCTCCCTTTGAGTCCAAGTGTGAAATCTGTTTGGAGGTTTAATGAGCTTTTTAGCTCATCTTTTAAGCTTATCTTTGCTTTTAGGTAAACTTTTTAGGATATATAGGATTAGTTCTAAGACTCTGTTTTATTTAGGAATTTTGAGTGCTAATGGGATTGAAAAAGCAATTTGCAGCCTTAGATTGTAGCTAGCAGTACTTATCAATGTTTTGTTAATGCTGAGGCCTATTGGTGCTATTTCAGCTTATTTGGTTGGCTTATTGTGTGTCCTTAATGCTTTATGAGTCCTTAGAATCTTAGCAAGTCTTAGCTTAGTGTAATTTAGCTTTAAGCCAAAACTGTCACTTTTAGTAGCTTATTTCTAGCTTATTTTTTAGTTCTAAAAAGAGGTTGTTTTACAAAAAGTGCTTATTCTCAGCTTTTCTAAAAAGTTTGTGTAAAAAGTTTTGCAAATAAAAATAAAAACTTGGGAAGTGGGAAGTCCAAGGTGAGCAAGGCTCGAACCCTAGACCTCCACAACCTCAACCAAGCTTCACACACATACACCTCTACCACTAGCGCCATTGGGTCTTTTCCGTTTAGAGTTGCAAACAAAATATACTTAAGGTCAAATTTCAGTTTTAGCTTATTCCCCTTTTTAGCTTATTTTCTGCTTATTCAGCCAACATCTTTTCCTATTCGTATTTTTCCTAGGTTCCTCGTATTATTAAGCATTTTTCTTTATTTTTTTAGATTTTTAATAATTAGTTTAGTATTTTTAATAATTAATTTAGTTTAAATTAGTTTTTATATCATAATAAATAAAATAAAAATAAAAATAATATAATTTTTTTTCTAAAATTATTTTAAGTCATTTAGGATTTATAAAAAATAAAAAATCATTTGTAGGGTTAAATTTTGATAGATTAGGTTTTAAGTCGCGTTTTTTTAATTCCCGTTAACGCTTTTAGGTCAAATCTTTAATTGCTTTAATTGTTGCTTGTCTTTGCTTGTTTTTGCATTATATTTGTTAGAAATAGGAAATCAAATCAAAAATCTTTAAAAAATGATTCATTTGCGTCACGAAACTAAACCTCGATTTTCAATGCGCACGATCGTAGGGATACGATCGGGAAAGTTTTGGATTTTACTTTGGATAAAAGTAATCTTCTAGAATCCTCGCGGAATACTTATCTTATACTATTATTGGTATTAGGTATTTAGAATATATATTTAAGTATATATAGGCTAAGTATTTGGAAATCAATTTTTGGCGCCGCTGCCGGGGAGGTGTGTTACGATTATCGTGTTTTGTTTGAAGATTAGTTTTTGAAGACCCTTCCTCGTGAAGTTATCGTTTTTAATTGTGAATATTTTCTTTTTATTATAAAACCATAAAAATCCAAAAATATTTTACTTTCTTATTTTTATTATTTCTTTTTCTTATGTATTATTTTTAAAAATCTATAAATATTCTTCTTTACCATCTTATCCGTTTAATTCTTATTTTCTCAACCCTTTAATTTCATTTAATTCTTATGTCGCCATTCAACCAACTTAATTGTTTTGGGTGTGAGAGAGAGAGATTGTGATATACGTTGTCCGATGGTGTATTGTGAGAGGTTCGGAGGATATGGATATTAGATACTGGATTTTTGGTTTGTTTTGCAATACAAGAACCGAAAATCCCATTCGCTTTATGATCAAATCAGAATTATTTCAATGATTCTCAAAATCTTTGACCGAATTCCCTTACAATCCACTAATACAGCGGTATTCTGTGAGTTAGTTGGGAAGTATGCTCATTTATTGGTTATGATTGTCCACCTCAAGATCCGATTGGTACATTCAAGCACCGTGTTTTCAATAAAAAAACTTTGAAAATAATTTTCACAAAACTTCATCAGTTTTCCACAACAATAAAATTGTTGTGAGAAATTGTAGGAGGTCCTCATGAGACTTTCAGTGTAACGTATGACCAAATTTCTGTTAATTCTTATTTCTTCCGTTTGACAATTAAACCCACTGTAGTATCCCGTCAATTCATTCTCCTCCTCCAAGAGAAAACGAGTAAGGAAATTTTGCAAGCCAGAGAAGAACCCTTTGAATTCTATTCAAAACTTTTTAAAGAGTTATATCTCGTATATTTTTTAGAGAAACGCCAAAGGTTTTAACGCTAGCTTGGGAGAAATTCTTTGAAATTCAACATGCTCAACCAGAGGATATACAAGAATTGCTACATAAACTTCATAAAGATTTGTAAATTATAAGGGAGGAGCTGGCTAAATATATTAATGTTCGTGTGTAATCGTCCTGCCTTCTATGGACGACGATGATGATGATGAGTACACTATTCAATATAGGGAATATTTAGAGAATTCGTCTATGCAATCACACCCGATGTACCAACGAGAACCCGATAACTCTCTAAAGTATGGGGGTCGAGCATCTTGGAACTTTTTCGGAAAACAGGAATCGGGACAAAGTAATAAAGGTCTAGTGTTGAGGACCATGTCCTAATACTATGTGAGTCGAGGGTATTTTCGACAATTGTGTGATGTGCCTTTTTTGTGATTATTCTCTCCTTCTTGGTGTTTTTAAACGATCACCTTTGAGATTTTCTCCGATTTTAACAATGTTTGTACTTCGAGTGATGACGATTCTTTTGAGGACATCGATTACGTGAGCATCACCTCCTAATTCTGCTCGCTCAATCAGCCTTTAGAGGAGGACTCCATTTGACGAATAAGGACGGGGGGATATTTACTTCATGAGAAATTATTGAATATCAATCTTCTTATTGCTTGTGATTTACCTTCGAGTGATGATTTCTCTCCCATTAGTATTTTTGAGGAAAAGTCCGTGACTTTCTCTAACCCTCTTTTTGATTCAAATGATGATTTTACCTCTAGTGATAACGAGTCACTATCCGATGAGGACGTTCCGGAAGATGTTAAGATTTACTCGAACCCTCTTTTTGAATTCGACGACAAATATATCTCTAGTGACGTAAATCCCTTTTTTGATGAGGTGTTAGAGGACATCGAGTGCAAGGATTCTTATGATTCCAACCTTGATGTATAACACCCCGTGGTTTTAGGGTCATTGACGTTGTCAATAAATTCACTAAGTATTTTTAAGTATTGTACGCGTTTGCTTTTACGTAATTAATGTTAAGTTTAAATGCGTAAATTAAAAAACGACATTCAATTGTAAATACATGCTCTAACAATTTATGTCTTACTAAAGCAAGGGTATTAAAATAATTATTTGTGAATTATTTTGGTCTTGTTCATTTTATTCTTTATTCTGGTTTACGTAAAGTGTGTTCGTTGCGATGTTTTAAAATTTCGTTTTAGGCATACCCGAAACCATATTAATTAATCTACGCTTCAACAAATACTTACTTTTACTTCCAACACTGGAAAGTACACTCCTTTTTGTAAACTTTACGAAAGGTACAATGGTTACGTCATATAGTTCATAAAAATAAACTAACACCAAGCTACATGTTACCATTTATACATCTACACTTTATATAAACTACTTTAAAGTTTCAAGTATAAGTAAATAATGTGTACAAATATCTAAGACACACAAATTGGTCTTTCCCCTTTTTTACATTACAAAACAAGAGGGTCAAGGAGCACACAAAACTCTCCCACTTGGTATTGTACCTATACTTCTTCATTTAACCTAGCCAACTACTTGTTTCTTTGACCAAAGACTAAAACACATGGAATTCCTTATGACCCTCTAATGGTGTCTCCTTGATCGTCCTACCACTTATAAATATTTATACATTGCAAGAGATTTAAGAAAAACATAACACTTAGCACTTATAAAAAACTAAATCATCTACTCTTTTGCTCCTTACTAAGCCTCGGCCACAAAACACCCCCTTATAAGAATCCATACAAATTTTTCTACAAAATTATACAAGCAATCCACAATCATTCCTAAGATATACTAGGTATGTGCAAAGACTTGGTTAACCATTTTGCAAGTGTTGAAGACTAGAAAGGAAGCTAAGTTTATATTTGGACAAATTAGGTGGTTTTCATTATTGGTAAGCTTGGGTTTCAAAATCTAAACATGGGTTTAGATTTTTGTGGTTCATCACACAATTCATCACTTTAAGTTATCTAACCACCTTACTTTTCATTTTCATGAGTTCATATGTATATTATGTTTATGTGTAAAATCTCCACTTAGGATATTGTTTAACTTTGTTAATAACTGATTTTCTTGTAAACATGATTTTATGAACTTGTACACATGTTATATGGGTGATATTATGAGATTATAAATGGATACATAAGTGTTTTACAATCTTGGTTAAGCTTAAAAAGTGTTAATGCAAGATTAGGGCTTTTAAGGATTTACATAAAAAGCTACAAGTAAAAGTGTGTAAATAATTTGTTAATCTTGTAAATCTTATTATCATGGACTTATGAGGACAAAGGATGGACTATTGGATATTATTATATGTATCACATATAATATTTATGGTATAAAACACTTGTGGTAATTTACAAAAGTAAAAAGTACACAAAACAAGCTTTATATAAAAGTATACATATTGAACATAAAGGGGCTGTTTAGATTTTGAATTTCTAATAGTGGGTTTGACCTTTTATAAATACAATATTTCTCATGACGATTCAAAACGGTATGGAAACTCGAAAAAACGGATTAATAACGAAAAAGTTCACGAGAAAACACGATTTACGTTATTAACCGGTTTTATAAAATAAACTTTATAAAAGTAAGTTATAAAATACTTCTAAAACAGAAAGTTTAGTATTTTTCACAGATTGTACATATTTTTAGGATTCCAAAACAATAAGAAACGTAATTGTTTGATTAAAAACGAAGAAGTTATGAATTACGCGAGTTTATATACTTAAAATGTATAAAAATACTTTTATAAAACCATTTTATAAAAGAATCTGTTCATGACAGAAACATTCTTTTTTGTAAACCTCATCATTAAATAGAACTTTCAATTATGAGGAACTTGTGCTCGAAAAAATTATAAATCGGTGCTAAAAACAAATAAATACGAAGTTTACGATAATTTAATGTTTAAAAGTAATTTTAATAACTGATGAACAGTAAAAATCTTCTGTTCATCACTGCAGACCCCACTTTATAAAAATGTATAATTTTAATAACAAAGGCTTGTGCTCGAAGAATCGCTAAATCTGGTTTAATACGTAGAAGTTGTTGCTTTTAAGGGTTTTTCGACATTAACTTTATAAAATGTTCATCAACAGTAAAAATTACTGTTTCATCAAAAAGGTATGAAATATAAAGTGTATATTTTTATATATCATCTTATTACGATGACGTGGACATAAGAAAAGCAGAGAGTAGAATCGGTGGTTTAAACGGGAAAGTTTATGCTAGTTTTACCCAAAAACGTTATTTATAAACGTTTTCTCTTTATAACTACGATTTGTAAATTACAAATAGTTGGTGATGTGCTATATAGGATTTGTTATACGCTATTAGTTATCGAAGCACATAGACTTTTACGAAGACTATGTTTGAATTAGTTGCATTCGATTCATTCGTGACTCGTTATTTCACTACCTCGATTATTACTCATTCACTTCACTGCTGCGGTGAGTTCATAGCCTTTTTTACATGTTTTGTTTTATTAGTTTTGGGGTGGAAAATATGCATTTGTACTATAACTGGACACAAGTGGATAATATTTATACCAGAATTACGTGTTGCCTAAGTAACGATAAACCAAGTTGGTGCCATTATTTTGAACTGTCAATTTACTAGATTGGATATGTGAGCGCGAATGTGATGAACTAGATCTATTGGGTTGGCCATCCCCGTTCGGGTGTGATTAGCTATAACTTTACAAACGAAACGTTATTACCGTGTCGGATTAGGGTTTGTGTGGGTATAGAAGCGGGTTAGAACATCATCACGGGCAATGTAGGCCATTTATATGGTATTCATTTATGTCGAGCTTCAGTGTCATGAGCTTAGGGCAACGTAATTACATTTATATGATGTCTGCATCTGTTGCATTATCATACACTTGGGAAATCTTGTGGTCCTACAATATACGATTTATCAAACCTATGAATTCACCAACATTATTGTTGACGTTTTAAAGCAATGTTTTTCAGGAGGTCAATAAGCACGAGGTGCAAGGGATACATTGGTGGTTTTGATTTGGATATCATGCATTAAAGATTTTGTCGCATTACATTTTGTATATCTGTTATGGGCTTGAAATCTTTGTAATTTGAACAAGTGAACAAGTGAAGCTTCGGGCTTATGTAACAAATACTTTGTTAAATCCAATGTATCGGTTTTAAACGACTTTTTGGTCGTTCTATATATATCTTGTGTTATTGATCTATGAAGTAACACGCCCCGGACCCTTATTCCGCTGCGACCCAATTTGGGGGTGTTACAAATTGGTATCAAGAGCCAAGGTTATAGAGAACCAGGTCAAATGTTTTTGCTGGACTATAACCGTTTTCAAACATTGCATTCATAAAAAGGGGTTTACACGGGACATACATACGTGCATACATTCATGCATACACTAGTTGTTGCATTAGTTGGTTGGACTAGATGCATTCTTGATTGATATACATGTTATGATATAAATGTATATTACTATAAGGGTCTTATATTAAATACTAATATAAGCTATTTTGGATTTTCAGATACAGTCATGTCAAATTCAGATGAATCAGGGGTCACATACACATAGATATCTATTCCGTTTGAGGGCTTTTTGACATTGGATCACCAGGAGTTGTTGGACCTGAGGATGAGGGACTGCCCTGGATGCTAGATGACTCGTATGTGCAGGTCGCCTTACAGGCCCCGCCATCACCAGACTACATACCTGGCCCCGAGGAGCCACAGTCACCACCCCTACCAGATTTTGTCCTTAAGCCGGTATATCCCGAGTATATGCCGTAGGAGGACGAGGTATTTCTGGCTAAGGAGCAGCCACTACCTGATGCTGCCTCACCCACTGCTCAATCACCAGATTATATTCCGGAGTCCGACCCTGAGGCGGATCCGGAGGAGAATAATGACGAGGACCCTGAGGAGGATCTTGTCGATTATCCTGTCGACAGAGTAGATGACAGCGATGACGAGGATGAGTCATCAGAGGATGATGAGGATGATGATGTTGACATCGAGGCCGATGATGATGAGGAGGAGGAGGAGCACCCAGCTCCTACTGACTCCATAGTTGTTGCTTTACCAGCTGCCTATCAGGCCCCATCTACGAAGGAGACAGAGCCGTTCAAGACTGACAAGTTTGCGGCCACACCACCACCACACCCTGCATATCGCGTTATAGCTAGGATTTGTATTCCAGCTCTAGTACCTACACCAGTTTGGTCGGATGTAGAGGTTGCCAGACTTCTCGCTATATCTACTCCACCATCATCACCGCTCTCCCTATGGTCATTACCACTTCCCCATATACCTTCACCATAAGTACCTCAGATTCCCTCATGACCACTACCAGTATCATCACCAGTACTTGTGTTATCTTCATCACCACCTGCTAGTCCTATTTGTCGGTTAGGCTATCGAGCTGCTATGATCTGGCTGAGAGCCGAGGTCGCATCTACTTCCCATTTACTACCATTACCACCACCTATCACACTCTCCCATACCAGACCAGATGCACCATCATCAGGGACACCACCTTTGCATTTACTCTTTACTGACCATAGAGAGGACAGACCCAATGTTACCTTACCACCTCGAAAGAGGTTAGGTATCACTCTTGGTCCTACATACAAGGTTAGAGAAAGCTCGTCTGCTGCTACTAGACTGGCTGGAGGTCTTAGGGCAGACTATGGTTTTGTTGCCACCATGGATAGGCAGATCAGGCGTGATCTAGAGAAAGATGTTGGATATGGGATCACCGACTCTTAGGATGAGATAGTTGAAGAGACTACAGACTCAGATGGCAGAGTTACAGAGACAACAAGGACCCGCTAATGGTCTGGCATAGCCAGAGCTACCAGAGGAGGCTGGTAGCAGTTCCTAGATCCTGTTATGGCTAGTTATTTTGTACAGCCTACTAAGTATTACGGGTAACTCCGACTAGTATGGCTTTAGGTTGTATATATTCTTTTATCTTGTAACCTAATCGTTGTGATCATTTTGTATCTGAACCAATCA